>JAJKFI010000019.1:16819444-16907376 GCA_029204185.1 Lerista edwardsae
TGCATTTAGTATGTACTTCTAATCACAGGAGTGTTACTGTGGATATCACAATTTATCTTAAAAAGGGTTTTGAAATAATCAAGATGGTAAAGTGCATCCACTAGCTCATCACTCACCATATATATTCATGTATAAGCCGATCTCATGGATAAGTCGAGGGCAAGTTTTAAGCAAAAAAAAAAAAAAGGAATTTGCTATGAGGGAATTTGGGCAACTTTTGAAACCCTTCCATGATGAGCTGCACCTGTCCAAATTGCCTCATCTATACAATGGTTAAAGGCATAGGCACTCTGTCCCAGTTGTATCTGGTAACGCTATTTAAAATGGTTCTAAATGTCTTCTGGAAATGTTTCGGAGTCTGATTCTTTATCACTAGAGGCAGTCTAAAGTGGGTTTTTTTTTTTGTGTGTGTGTGGATGGCAGTTATCCTAAAAAAAAAGCTGAAAGTGATGTTATGTTTTTTATTCCAAATTAATATTTCAATCAATTTGAACATTTTTTTCAAGTGTAATTGTCATATAGGTGGTATATATGTATGTTTTATGGCTGTGGCTGTCAGCAGACATAACTGCAGAACTAAAACACACAAACGCACACACCCAGAGCACAACTACTTGCAATTCAATCCTATGCATGTCTACTCGGAAGTAAGTTCTATTGTGTTCATTGGTACTTACTCCTAGGTAAGTGTGGGTAGGATTGCAGCCATAGTCAACTACTTGAATTGAATTTACAGAAGCCATTTAAGATTTGCATGCTATGCTTTTATGAACAACTTAATTAACCTAATGCTGCCAACCACAAATTAAAACATTGAGAAGTTATCAACTTGAACCATCAGAATTGAACAAAATTGAATTGCTTTTGGAAAAAACACTGGTTTTAAAGTGCAGGGAAAAACAAAATATGAGCAGAGTAAGGAACCATTAAACCATTGCTTACTCACAAGTAAACGCAAATGAATAGCTCAGTTTCAATTTCCATATGGTGCAATACATTTCTCAGATTTGAAGGAGGGACTTCCTTCTTGAGAATTTTTGGGGCCTGTGTTGATTGAATAGGGACCATTCTGGTGGTGTTGCATTCCGCTTGGCCTGCCCTTTCCAATGGACCAAGGCATGGTAGCCTATGCACAAATAAAGATGCAGTGTGGCTCAGTTTCACTTTCCATAGGGCTCCATGCATTTTCCTGGGCCGCTTCTGAGCCTGCTCAGAAGACTCTAGAGCCAGTTAGAGCTCCATGGTTTGCAAATACAGTCAGAGAAGGACTCAGGATGGCTACGGCTTTGCTCTGCCCACCATGTGACTCAATGCATTTACTATATTAACTCATGTATAAGTGGATGCCAGGTTTTCTGGGCAATTTTAAGGCATAAAATTTTGACGTATACATGAGTATATATGGTACATTGTGCTTCTCGCTGGAAACAAAATCATACTGGCCAAATGGAAGAAAGTTCAAGGGTGTGTGTATGCATGTGGCGGTGACGAAATTAGAGAATGGGGAAAGCTCTTTTTAAAGACGCACCCTAATAGATGAAATTGGCATTTACTTTTTTATTGATGTTACTAAAACATTTGCTACATGAGCTATAGGTGTGAAGATACCATAGTTGCAGGGTTATAACTGTGTAAATAGAGTTGTATGTAGAAACACCCTTTGCCTACTGTTAATTGTGTCACAAATTTTAAGTTAGAAAATTAAGTTTTATTTATCTTAAAACACATTTTTCCAGGTTTATCACTGCAAGAAAATCAGTTGTGTTTGTTGTTTTGCATTCGTCAAGAAGAAATTTTAGAAGCAAAAGACTAGACTTGATAATGCTATTCCTGGGCAGCCCAATTCTGAGCTGCCCGAGTCCCATAGGAGCAGAAGTACCAAAATGGCTGCTGGTGTCTCCTTGGGGGAAGGGGGCCTTCTTCACCTTCCCCTGAGGAAAGCTGCGGGTCCCAGAATGGAACTCCTTGAATCTCTGTTGGCTATTTTACTAGCGGAGACTTGAGCATCCCTGTGTCGGGCTACCTAGCCAATGTGGGGGTTGAGATTGCAGTGGTTGAAGCCACAGCTTGCCCCATCCTCCGACCGGGCCCGCTCCTCCCGCCTCCCTGTTCTGCGTCCTCACTGCCTTCCCGTGCCCCGATGGGCCTTTCCACTGGCCGGCAGTACTGGAACGCTGGTCAGCTGTGCTGCCTGTGCTGGGATGCAATGCCAACTGAAGCAGCCCTGGCATGGGTGGTATCTTCTCTCCAGCTGCCGTAAACGTGCTTTATATCACCTTTATGTCACCCAGAGCCAGTGGTACACATGTACCACTGGCATTATGGCTCACAGGACTGGCCCACAAGTCATCAACCCTGAACATGCACAGGTGGCAGCTTATAATGGTTAATCGTTCATCTGTGAAATTCATCTCAATGTCATACCCTGGTATCAGGCTTGCTTCCTAGCAGAGCTGTGCACAAGGACCCATCTTTTTGAGGGCATGGAGGAAAAGAAGGAATTATAAATGTATACATGTGCATGCAAAAGGACACTGGAAATGGGTAGGGAATTAAAGTGGCAGGAACAGAAAAGATGAACTTTTACTCCCATAAGTTGAAGACACATTGCAAGTCTATAGTTCCCAGTTATGTTATTAAAACAGCTACAGGTAAATGCATATTACTTAGATGGGTAGTTTCTGGTGCTGTCAAACAGTAATGCTTTTATACAACCTCGTTCAAAGACACTTGTGCAGTCTTCCTGAATAAATCAGTGTCTAGAAAAGCTCTTGTGCTAAACCTTTGTAGAAAGAAAGCACTGATACTTTCTAGGCTTGCACAGACCAGATCTGTGGTTTTCTGCTTCAGGCTAGTAAAACGCTGAGATTACTGCTGCCCTTTTACTGTGCATTCCAATGCCTCTACCTGCTTATAAGAAGCAGAACTATGTGCAATAACAAGCGTTTGGATTAACTGTTGCAGCTTTGGTGTGGGGTTCTCCCTGAATAATGCCTTGCTAGCTTTTAAGCAGGTAATGACTGTAGGTTGGGTTACCAACTTTAGTGGCGTTCAGCATCCTGAAAGCGAGAGACTGAGTTGACTGGGTAGCAGGTGTGGATATTTAAGGTATATTATCTTACTTGATCTTGGACACCCCAGTATGCAGATGGCTTCAGCTTTATAGAAATAAGAACAAGCTTCAGCGTGACAAGTTGATCCTATTAAGACCAAAACAGCTGCAGTTGCTCTACCTTTCCCCTATTTGCTGAACTCACTTGCTAGTTAAGTGAACTTAGCTGGGGAGGCGGGAAGAATGTGTGGACTGGAGGATACAGGATAGTTAATGAAGCCCTGGAAAGAATGGAAATAAAAATCATGACTAAAAATAAATGCAAAACGAGAAATAGAAAACTCCTAATTTTTCACTTTACATTTTAGATTATAGTTCTGAACAGTCTCTGAAATTCCAATGGTTTGGCTAGAAGTTGAGATCAGTTTACACAACACAGTTTTCACAATCAGGAGGCAAGTTATGAAAGCTGCTGCATGTTTGTCCCATATAAGATGTATGTACTACTAGCTTTTTGTGACCCGGTGTTGCCCGGGGGGGGACAAATTATCCCAAGCCTCTATTAGGAGAAGGAATGAATACAGGGACACAATCAAGCAAAAGAGCGAAATGAAACGGTCACACTCATTGAACAATGTCTGCAGGTCCTGTGGTAGGATAGCACTGAAGTATGAGAAACAGGAAGAGGTGGCCAGTGAGCCCTGTGGAAATAGGTCCAGCTGCAATCCGACTGGGTGCTGGAACTCTCTGGATCATGCTCTTTCCAGCCTGGGCAAGTGAGGCAGTGGGAAGACGTTCACTTTCGTTTTTGAGTACTCTTCCTGTGTATCAGCTCAGTGAGTGCAACCCAAGCTCATGAGCTGCAGAATCCTTTGTGACCACAGGGTGGCAGCACAATTTCACTCCAATACAATCCCCTCGCTGTCCCTCTCCCCCGGGGGCTGTAGGGGGGGGTCTGACCCCCGCAGTGTTTTTCCCCAGGCCGCAAGGTGTATTCCTGCCAAGTTTCATGCGGATCAGGCCAGGCGTTGAGGAGCCTATGCATAACATACATGCATACACACACACACACACACACACACACACGTCCGTTTTTATATAGATAGATAGTAAAGTATTGTCTTTTGTGAAACAGCCCTAACCAGCAAGCACAGGTACTCAAAGGCTACAATTTCCAGATCATGTAGTATGAGGCACAGCCATCAGATAAACTAGGGGTCGTCTGGAGTAGATAAATTGTGGGATGTCGTCTATGTGCTTATTGACAGTTCCCATCATAGCAAGAAATTTTTGTCCATTTGCTGGAAACTGAGTCACTTGACACAACCGAACAAGGCTCAGGGCACAGTCTTAACTTGCATAGGAGTAGGCCGGCTTGCCGGCAGGCCTGTGCTGGATCCTAACACAAGTTACAAAGCAGCTACAGCTCACCATGGGGCAAGGGTAAGCCCAAGCCGGCCCAATGGGACTCCTCAGATCTGCACCTGCTGCTTAGCAGGCATAAATCCGAGCCCCCTTTCACGGCCCAAATTGGGGCTGCTCAGCCCAAGAACGGGTTTGGATCCAGTATAACTGTCGGATCCTGGCTCCCCCCCCCCAGGCTGCCCCGCCTGCAGAAACACCCCCACCTGTTCCCTCCTCCCTCCCATCTTCACTCCACCCAGAAATGGCCCCGCACTGGCTGGTCTGTGCAGGACCGATGTACCGGTTGGTCATGGGGGCAGTGTTGGGCCGATGCTGCTGTCTGCGTCGGCCCAGTGATTCTTGCACTGGCACAAAAATGCTTTACAGCATGTTCTCAACAATGCTGGGTTGAAGCAAGTGGCTTGCATCAGCTCAAGGGGACAGGGGTTGGATGGCACTGTCTGTGCAATTGCAGGCATAAGTCTTACTTATTTCATTTATATGCTGCCGCCCTGGGAAAATTTGCACAACCTAATAAGACTTAAAACAACCAATAACAAAACAGAAGACTCAGTGGTGAAAAAAAACCAGTCTCATTACATGAGTCCTAGCTGGAAAGCCAGTACTGTGTTGAAGTAGATAGGCATTGAGGAAGGCATTCCATGACCTAGGGGGGACTGCAGTGAAGAAGACCCTTCTCCGAGATTGCCACCTGCTGTACCTCAGGTGGGAGGCTTGCTGGCAAGAGGGTCTCTGTTGAACATCGCATAGAAAATGGTAGTCCTTAGGATAGCTTGTACTCAATCCCAATCGAAGGCCTTACAGCACTTTCAAGTCAGCCTAGAAGCAAATTGGTAACCCAGCATAGCTGGAATAAGGCTGTAATGATCTGATCAGAACACCTTGTACCAGATAATAAGTTGCCTGCTGTTCTCTGAAGCAATAGAAGCTTCTGAACACTTCTTAAAGGCAGCTATAAATCTAATCTGAATGTAACTAGGGCATGAATTGCTGCTTCGCTTTCAAAGAAGACACTCCTAAGGTATGCTCCCCATTTGCTATAACGAGATAAACTGTGCTGACCTCCCATGGATGGGGCTCATGAATGCAGGGCCTAAGATTCAAGTTAATGGAATTTTTATGCCAATAAAAGTCATTGAATTGAATTGCATTTAAGTTAATGGAATTGCCACAGAGCACTTGGAAGAGCAAAGGTCTTTTTCAACCTCTGCAGGACTTGTGGAGCTTATTCCTGTGAGCAGTGGTGTGGGTCTATACTAAGGCCTTATTTAAATGCGATACTAGGTATATAAGTAAATAAAAAACGTACCTGTACAGTGACCCTCTGGATTGACACAACCTAGAAACACTTCATTGCACCTTAATATGCAGTGGTAACACACTGGCATGATGTACCCCGAGGCCACAGATCCTTGGCACGCTAATATATATTCAGCACCCTCTTTGTTTATATTTCGGCGGGGGCTGAAGACCTTTTTATTCCAAAAAGCTTTTAATTGTTGACAGGCTGGCTGGTTATTATAACCCACGGGGCTTGTTGTTTTTTATATTGTTTTTAAATTTGTTTTTAATTGTGTTCTTAATTTTTGATTGTATTGTTTAATTCTGTTTTAATTGTTTTTAATTGTGAATTGTTATATTGTTTTTATATCTATATTGTAATGCCGCCTTGGGTGCCTTTGGGCACAATAAGGCGGGGTACAAATTTAATAATAAATAAATAATAAATATGCATATTGGTACTAGTAATCTTGGTTTAAATGTGATACTGACTGTGTGGATCCCTACACAAACATGTTTGTTGTTATATGTTCAGCATCACATAGCAATTAAGCTGACTCTTATGGCAGCATCAAACTTTGCTTTTCTGGTTGATGATACAAAATAAGTCACACTAAAAATATTCAAGAAGGAAGACAGCCTGGACAGGTGGAGCTGAACGCATTTCTGGCAGAGCTCCACAGAAGGCAGTGGAGCTGCACAAGACTGAAATTTGCTCCATTTTAGTCTTCACAGCTGTTTGCTGTCTCTCTTGAGACAAATACTCACAAGAAAAATCACATCTCCAAAGTCGAGAAAGATGCACATAAAATGCTAACAAAGTAACCGTTTATATCTTTTCTCCATCTTTATAGAGATTCAGTCTAAATAATTCCACTGTGTATTTTATAAGACTTTAAATAATGATACAACATTGTAAGGGAAGTTGCAGTAATGGGACAAAGCTACTTATACACCAGAAGGGCCCTTGCAAACATGTTGAACTTGATTGGTATTTATGTACGCATACTACTATTTTTGACATCATGTTTTTTGCTAACATTAAATAAGAAACAAATAAATACTCAGCAAAATAAAAACTTGTGATGATTTGAATTATGCACTATATTAACACTGAAGCTGGGCTAAGCAATCAGGTTAACATGAGTATTCTGAAAACGGCCGGAAAGCAACCTTGCAGAATCTGTTTTATAACTGTGAAAGACTTAGCACCCAATCCTATCCAACTTTCAAGCACTAGTGTATGCAGATGTACCAACAGGGTGTGAACTGCATCCTGCAGGAGGGGTGCAATCATGGAGACCTCCTCAGGTGATGGGAACATTTGTTCCCTTATTTCAGAGTTGCATTGTGGCAGCATCAGCACTGCAAAGTTGGATAGGATTGGGCCCTTACTAAATAACTTTGAAGAACAATTCACAGCCCAGTCCAATGCAGGTCTTACTCCCAAGTAACTGTGGATAGGATTGCAACCTCAGTGTTTAAACACAGGAAGTCAGTTGCTTAAGGCATGAGGGTCAAAAAACCTTTTGAGGGATTTGAATTATGGATTAGATGCGTAAAGTCATTCTTTTGAAAGCCTTGTCAGGTTCTGATATGCTATTCTGTATTTAAACACAATGCCAACTGTGAGCTGAATCTGGCACCTGCTGTTGTAATTAGCTTTTCTGGAATGGTTCATAATGCAGCCTGGCCAAAGGCTTACATCTCTTACTCTTCCTTTTTTCCTTAGTGGCAGGATCCAACACTGTTCCTTTTTGCAGTTTTCCAACCATTGATCCTTTTCTACCAACTGTCAGTAACTTAGGACAATATTTTCAAATGATGAACCCAATTTCAGTGTTTTAAAAAGAGCCAAGAAGGCTTTTTACAGGCAATGAGAGCTGACAGAAGTGAAAAGGGGGAATATTAAATCAAGTTAAAAAGAAGCTTCTGAAACCAAGACTGGAGCACTATCAACATATTGGCTATGTGAGCCAGAGCTGGCTGGAGCCCTCTCATCTGGATCTGTAGTTTTAGGGTGAATTAAAGTTTGGAGGAGGGAAGATGCATTTTGAAAGGAGCATGTTGGCTGCTCTAGTTCTCCAAGCCAGAAGAGCCAAACGTTAGAAGCGCATATTGCTTTTATTTTTAACTCTTAGGTCACTGGAAAGGCCATCCAGATTTTCCAAAACAATGTGATCAATGCTGTAGTTGGACAATTTTTACTGCAAGAGGACCAAAACCCCTCAAGAACTGCTGTAGAAACATATAGGCTTAGCTACCATGCCGGTTAATAGTCTAATACTTATGATTGCCCCTTTCAGGAGGGCCAGCTGGTGCCAACGCTAATTTAGATGCAGATGTGCATTTTGAGCATCATCTGGTCCCCATTGGACTCATCTGGTGTACACATGGAGCACTGTCTCAGCAAGATCCAACTGTTGCGTAGAACAAAGCACAAGTGTTGGATCAAGTCCATTGTATTTGATGGGACAAATCAGATACGTTGGGAAGAAGCTGGGGACGATAGCAGGTACAGATTTATGACACGTGGGAGGGGAAAATGGGACTCTGCAACTCTTTTTCATACTTTCATGAGCTTGTGATTGGATTCCTGCAGGTAAATTAAATTCAAGTGACTTGGATTCTCCCAGCAGCCATTTAAACGTCTCTTTCTCTCTGTACAGGGAAGCACTAATTTGTATCCTCCAACCATTCAATTATTCAGTCTTATCAAGCCCTCTGCTTCCTCCCCACCCCCACCGGCTGTGCTTGACTGGTGGCTACAGATTACTGCTTCCCCCACACGGTACAAGCCTTTCAGAAGCCACCCTGCAGCTCTTCATCTGATTTTTCTAGCACTTGCAGAAAATGGTGCTGACTCCTCCCTGGGCTGACCTGATGAATACATCGGCAGGTTGACCCTGACTTCCTAGCAAGTAGAGCAAAACATGCTGTTTCTGACCTGTTAAGGAGACCTTTACCGTTTTGACCATGCAGTTACCCCAGTTCTGAGTGCATCTGTTATTTTGCCCCATGATTTCATAAGATCAGAAAATGTTCTCAGGTATTCAGTCACATGACAATGGCACTGCGAAAGCAAGGCATCTCTGGCTTCGAGCCCTTTCTTCCCTGAGTTGGCAAGAGTTGGAGCATCTTTTGGAATAATGCAAGGCTTTTCAAAATCTGGGATCACGTTTGGGGAGGGTTGTTTCAATTCATAATATTTTACCACAGTATATAGCTTTGGCTTAAGTCATCTAGTTACACACTATTCAGGGCAAAGTGGGATTTCATTGAAATAAATAACGTCACTGCTGGGCACCAATCCAAAAGGCAAGTACAGTAAAGCCAAAATGTCTTCAAAGGTGTAAACTGAAGACAAGAACAGCCATGGATAATGGTAGGAATCCCTCTCTGTGCCAAGACGGTGAAGTGTAAGCAGGCCTTTGTTGGAGCTTTGGTTTTTCAACTAAAACAATAATGTACCATGACTTTCGCACTGGAGGTCACAAACCCAGGACCTATTAGCCCCAAGTCAGAAGCCTTTTCCCCCTATCCACAGTGACCAGCTGGAGGAGGGACTTCCTGCAGGCCAGTCAGGCAATGTGACATTGCATTGAACACTGAGCATTGCATTGAACACTGCCTCCCTTGGCAGGCACCTAGTGTATAAGTACCACGTACTGACTGTTCTCTCTAGCAGCCCTTTGCACTTCAGAAAGGCAATAGCGGGGGCTAACTTCAGGTTAGGGCTGCACCCTGGGTTAATCCCCATCAGTAACGGCTATTACCTTTCATTTCCTAGTGTAAAAGGATCTCCTACTTTGATTAGGGGCACGTGGTGGCGCAGTGGGTGCTGCTGGACTTTCCGACCGGAAGGTTGGGAGTTCAAGACTGCGCGACAGAGTGAGCTCCCGTTGCTTGTCCCCGCTCCTGCCAACCTAGCAGTTCGAAAGCACCTAAAATGCAAGTAGATAAATAGGGACCACTTCGGTGGGAAGGGAACGGCGTTCCGTGCGCTACGGCGTAGAGTCCTCCACGGAAGCTTGTCCTCCAGCAAAACACCGGCTCCACAGGCTTTGAAACGGAGATGAGCACCGCCCCCTACAGTCGGTCACAACTAGACCATTTCGGTCGTGGGGAAACCTTTACCTTTTTACTTTGATTAGACTTCTCATTAGCTTCTTTTCCCATCTTCCTGTATTATATCTCTCTGCCTAAGGAGCCATGGCCTGTTGTTTCTCTTGCTCTGATTTTGCAGTATAAAATCACTGTGTAACCCAGCTCTGCTGGGAATGAGCATGTTTCTTCCACAGCTCTGCTAACAAGGACATCCTACACTCAGATAACATTCACATCAGGTCAAAAATGGGTCACCAGGATAGACACATTTCTGCACAAGGGGACTTCCCTCCTCTTTCTCTATCACCTCCATGATCCCCACCTTTTCATCTTGTTTCTCCCATTCCTCTGTCCATCAATTTGGCTTCTATCTCACACTTTTCTGTGCCTCTCTCTTTCTCTCTCTCACCTGACTCCTTTCCATGCCTCCCTCCCTGCTGCCCTTGCTCTGGCTCCTGACTCCTGGGATTCCCTGCAGATCTTGGCATTTCAGCATCCCTTCCCCATTAGTCTGCTTGTTGGCTCACAGCTGGCTTCCAGAGCGCCTCTCACCATGATTCTCATGGTGCACCAAAGTCCAGAATGATCCATGCGTGAAAGTGTCACTTGGCAACAAGCACCAAACCATTGGCGTGCACATGAAAGTGTAGCCCAGAGCAGAGGGCAAAATGATGTCCTGGAAGTGATGTCACAATAGGAAGTGACATCACAATTATATTTCCTTTTTCTTGGTGTTTGGGCCATAACTTTGGATAGAATGCAGATATTACACTCTAGTTCGTTTCATTGCATTCTGCATGAAATTCCACATTGAATGATATATAGCATGACAATTTTATTCCTAAAAAATTTGATTTTAACAAACCACAATTTTTACATGACAGTTGAATTTTCAGTTTCTTGGTTTTTGGCCAAAACATTTAATAAGATTATTACACTCCAGTTTGTTTCATTGCTTTCTGTATTAAATTCCACATCAAATGGTATATAACATGATGGCGTTATTCATACATACCAAGGTTTTCACAATTTTGGCCACTAGTGTCAAGGTCAGTTTGCTGCCCCCCTAAAGGTTGTTGACTGCTGCAATTGAACACCCCCTGCATTTCTTTAGCTATGCCCCTGCTTCAAACACTGCAAGATGGAAGCATTGCAGATAGCTGGAAACATAGAATGTTCAGAAACTATAAGTGCAATGACCCAGTTGCATCAGCATATATGCAGTGTATCTATGTAGGGACTACACTGTTTGTTTCTGTGTAGCAAAGTAAGTGGCCATGATTCCGCTTCCATCCATTGCTGCTATTGTATCATTCTGCCCCTTCGTTTCAGGCCACTCGGAAGCAGAGGAGAGGCAACTGCATGCACCTCGTTTTGAAAGGGAGTGAAAAGGAGACAATGCAAGAGATGGAGAGAAAGAAAAAGAGGGAGCGAGAGAGAGAGAGAGTGCCAGAGTCTGGGGAAGCAGGAGGATGAGTGGGATGTCGAGGGGGTCCAGCAACCCCTCCAAAGCCAAATTGGGATTTAAGAATAATCTATGAATCATCGCCCTGGCTATTGTTTAAACTACATACATTTGAGCCACAAAACAAAATGACGGCAGCAGTAGCACTACCACAACCCACTTCAAGTTGCAACCCACTTCTGAGTTTTGATATACCTGCTGAAGACCTCTCCTTTAAGCACCTTCATCAGTGGTGTCATCTAAATGATTTAAGAACAGGTACTCACTTTTGATTGGCACGTGTTGGGACCTGCCCACCGGAAGTGATGTCATAAGCTGCAAGTGATGTCGTGGCAGGAAGGGACATGAAAAAAGCCCTTTTTGAGGCCTCAGATGATTTTAAACTGACCCAACAGTTGCAACAGTATTCCACAGCACCCCCAGAACATGTTAAGGAGGCCTGGCATCATGTTAAAGTGACCCAACAGTTCCAAAACCCCAGAGCAGCTCATTTTTCAGTGGCAAGGCAAGGCTCTGCTTGCTGCCTGCCTGCCTGGCTCTGAGAACATGCAGGCAACTCAAACATGCAGGAAATTCAGACGTTGCAGGGGGCGGAGTCGACGAGTGGGCAGGTGAATGGGCGGGGCCAGCCGTAATCCTAGAAACCGGTACTCGCGTACCCCCGCGTACCCCCTGCATGACATCACTGGCCTTCATCTTAGCTCAGCAATCAAACCACAGTTACTAAAAAATTTATCATTCGAAAAACTTGAAGAAGAAAAAAGGGTTTTCAGAAATAAGTTCAAAACCTTTGGGACAATATTATCTATTTCCAAAAGTAACTACTGCATCCAGTTCTGATGTCTTCAGATGGCTTCCTAGCTCCCAAACTGAAAAAATTATATGCTTGTCAATTGAGTTGACACAGTGGTTCCTGCGTCCTGGGCTTTAAGCCAGGCAAGTCTTAAAACCAGCAATTACTGCTGTCGGGGAATAAAGGAACAGTTCTTCATTTTCTTTTCCTCCAAGCAGCCCTCTATTTTCCCCTCAAAGTTCTGGCAATCCTTCCCTATGTCAACAAGATATTGTGAGGCTATGTGACGGCCGCTGATGATCTCGTAGCAATGACACCCTGACCCTAAACAGATTTACTGTATTTGGAAGCAATGGAGGTTGCATGCAAAAAGTCAAGTGTGTTTTCACAGTCTAATTGCAGAAGTATACTCCAAATGCCCCTCAAAGCGCAATCCTACGGACCACGCAGCATCAGCACAACAGGGTGGTGTTGTGCCATATGGCTGAATCCTAGACCTGTTTGGGAGGTCACATGGCCCCAATTCGGGCCATGTGGTCTCCTCGGATCTGCACCTGCTGTTTAGCAAGTGCAGCTCTGAGGAGCCCATAGGGGAGGCTGGAGCCTCCCCTACGGTAAGGGTATGAACGCTCCCTTGTCGCGGGGAGGCTCTAGCATCTCCTATATTGCACGATACGGCGTTGGCTGGCCCGTCTCACCATTCCAGCTCAGTATAGGATTGTGCCCTCAGTCTTGTTTCTAACCACACTGACCACACAGGACTCAAAGGCCCTGATCCACAAGCACAAAACATGGTCAGGTTGTTTTTCTATTGAGCAAACAATTGGAGCTGCCAATTATCAGATCGTGAAGATGAGGCAGCAACTACTATTGATCAATCAGGCAGCCCTGTGGGCGGGGCAAAGTGCACTTCTGAGGGAGGGGCAAATACAGGTTTGATTTCTGGAAAAAATAATGTGACAAGCAGTGCTTGTCACATTAATACGGCCATTCCAAACGGAAACCAAACGAGAAGCCGAAGTAGTAGTTTTTATTTTTGACACACTGTCCCAGCTTCAAATAAAGTGTAATGCAGATGTGGCAACTGAGGAACTTTAAACGACACCAGAAATGTGAAGACTTCCCTCCTCTGAACTTGCAGAAGAGCAAATCCTCTCACCCCAATTCCAGAAGTTTGAGCTGCATATAGAAAAAAAGCTTCTGTTCAAGAAAATACTATTGGGGAGTACTTCATGAGCTAGAAATAGCACAGGTGCAGCATCTGGGTTGCATTAATGATGATCCCTGCTGATCACCAGCTGGGAGGGGAGAGAGACCCAAGTTAGTCTTTCTTTCACCCAACACAGGTATCCGTTGTCTGATTAGCACAGACAGATGCACATAGATCTTCATGCTGTGGTGCCACCTGGAAAAAAAGATGGGAGGGAGGAGGCAAAATACACCTCAGGGTATGCAGTACTTGGTTTTTCAGTAATGCTTACATTCTAAGTATAAGTGGAAGAAAATCCATAGGGACCTACTTAGAAAAGCACTTTCATGCATGCAAGTTCTTGCATGTTTACTAAGAAATAAGTCCCATTGTATTCAATTCTGTATTATTTATCAAGGATATTTATATACTGCTTTTCAACAGGAGTAGTTCACACAGTGGCTTACATAGTAAAATAAATAAATGAGGCTTATTCCCAGAAGAGTGTGTACTCTATTCTGAGTATGTGAAAATCTCTCACATTATCCAGGAATATGGGGATGATTTACTTGTCTAGAGAGGCACTCCTTCCCCCCCCCCAAGTACTGGCTATGCTTCATGCACAGCAGCACATGAACCTGAAGCATCCTCCCTCAAACCTGGGTAAGGGGGGATGCCATACACACGCACAAGATGTATTCAGTGCATTGGCTTCAATTGCCTTCAATATATTGTTATTAATTGCTGGGTGTTGTTAAAATAAAAACCAACTCCAATTCAAAAATTAACATTCACCTGCAATTTTTTGATATTTTTCATGAATACTGGCAAATCAACATAGTATGAAATTAGTAGCAATCAGAATGTATATGCCAAACTCTGCCACCTTTGATTGGCATCGAGGTTGCACAATATCAGTAGTTGATGGATTGTGCCCATAGATAGCAGAAATGTCCATAGTATCTAATAAAAAGCCGAGACATCACCCTGCCAACAAAGGTTCGCATAGTCAAAGCGATGGTTTTCCCAGTAGCAATGTATGGCTGTGAGAGCTGGACCATACGAAAGGCAGAGCGCCAAAGAATAGATGCTTTTGAATTATGGTGTTGGAGAAGACTCTTGAGGGTCCCCTGGACTGCAAGGAGATCCAATCGGTCAATCCTACAGGAAATCAAGCCTGATTGCTCCCTGGAAGGAAAAATCCTGAAGCTGAAGCTCCAATACTTTGGCCACCTCATGAGAAGAGAGGACTCTTTAGAGAAGACCCTCATGCTGGGAAAGATGGAAGGCAAAAGGAGAAGGGGGTGGCAGAGGATGAGATGGTTAGATAGTGTCACCGAAGCGATGAACATGAAATTGGGCGAACTCCGGAAGCTAGTGGAGGACAGGGAGGCCTGGCGTGCTGTGGTCCATGGGGTCGCGAAGAGTCGGGCACGACTTAGCGACTGAACAACAACAACCATAGTATCCAACGTTCTTAGGTCACGAGCAGAATTCTTGGAACTGGACACTCTTCATAGTACATGCCTGCCTAGCCCACAGCACACATGAATGATCAGAGACAGCCCTATTGGTAGGGGGAACTGGAGGTTTGAAATCCGACCAATTATGCCTGTGCGTGGATAATGGAAACAGTTCCACACCTTCAGAGGTTACACGATTCATTCACACTATTGGTTCATGTTGTTTAAATTTCCACCCCCAACTTAGAGATTTTTAACTGCGGGAATTGTGAAGCACTCAATTTACCTGGTACACAAACTGTATTGGGTGCATCATGATGCAGGCACTTCTCCACTTGGCAACAGCACCAGTAGCTGCTGCTTATTCCTGGCAACTGCAGGGGGATGGGGCATTGGCAGTTCATGGGTGGTGGCAGCTGCTGGCTCCTCCTGTCCCAGGGCTGTGTGGGGGAGAGCATCAGCCCTGCAGCACCCACCGCCACCCTCTGTTGGATTCACCCTGGCAGTGCTTGCTTCATTGTCAGAACTGGAGGCGAGTCGGCCGTGGTAATTGACTCCCTTCACACCTGTCCAACATGGGGCTGACATCCTGTGATTGGTGCTTGCGTGGGTGTTTCCATGTTTCAGGAAATGACAGATGGTGCTGTGGCATAGCAGAGATGCCAGCGCTATGTGGATAGAGGATTACACTGCTAATGAGGGTCTACAATTTGGGTTCCTGAGTGCTACTGGATTCTTCAAGAGAAAGGAACATCTTCTTAGCTCAGGGCACTGTGAGATAATCACTCAGTGACTCATAGTTGGCACCACTGCTTGGTGATGTAATTCAAAGTCCATGGCTATAGCAATCTATGAAGCTATTCATAGCCAGAAGCAAGAAAACTCCTGATCACGTTCAACAACGTATCTTTGAATATGTAAACTGCTGTAATACAGTGATGTCACACATGGCATGCTTTAATGCTTTCTTCTACAGGGGTGAATGTGAAAACACTTGCTAAAGTTTATCTTGCTTAGGATCTCTTTCCTTACTAAGATTCAATGCTAGTGGCAATTTTGGGCTGACAAGCATTACTTATTGTCTAGCACAGACATTCTCAACCATGAGATTGTGAATGTGAAATTCTAGGAGAAATCTATGGTCATTTTAATTTGTAAAAAAGTTCATCAACTCACAACACATACTGAAATTACAAAATCGTATCAAATGCTCTATAAAAACATCATCATGAAAACAAACAATGATCAGAGCAGCCAAAACAAGGATAATCTATGTATGTTCCCCAAGATGCTATTTTAAGCACATGGTGCTGGGTGCATGCCAGGAGAGATGGACCAAAGCCCTCTCGTGGCATTTGCTTGGGCTGGTGGCTAAGGACCAAGAGGCCCCACAGGCTTTAGGGAAAAGGCCAAACTTTGGTCCTGCAGAGCACTCTCCCCAACCCTCTAGCTGGTTGGCTTAGGAAAAGCTTCATCTACCTTTTGAGAAATTCCATTATCAGTCCAACTTTGCTTGATCGGCAGATCTGAATATGTAAATGAGCCTCAACCTGGGAGCTTCTTGATTTTGGAGTAAGCACTGTCGTAGTGACACAAGAGAAGTGCCTTCTCCATCATCATAGCAAAATCCAATCAAGAGTTGCATGCCAATTATGCTTCGACTGCCAAGCAAGCAAAAACTCTGTTGCCACACCCTTCTGCACCCTTGCGAGGCAGCCATCACAAGCTAAGGATGGACCATCAAGAAACACCACTCTTATGAATCATTTAAGAACCCCTATTCTCACTGCTATCTACTGTTCTCTGGCCAGTGCCCGCCAGCACCAGGACAAGTATCAGACCATTCCCTTACTTTCCATGCATTTCCCTTCTTCTGTGTACCCTTCCCCCAAGTGCTACAACAAGCTACCACTCAAGCATGTGACAAGCTGCCTTCGTTTTGCAAACTGCCACTCAAGAACCCTTCCCCTGAGAAATTAATCTTGGCTCCCTTGGTTGTTCCCTCCCTTTTGCAATGCTCAATGCCGAGTCATCCCGAAGGCCACACTGCCAGGTGGGCCAGGGGGGTAAGTAAGAGAGGGGAATAGCATTTATGTTCCTTGTGCCAAAACAACGGTAGCCCGTTTTCCTGCCTTTTCTGCTTCGGGAGTCATATCCAGCACACAAATGGAGCAATCGGAGGCCCTTTCCCCGCCGATGGAAGGTACAGGGGAAGGGGGGTCAGGGGCGGAAGGCTCATCTGCAGCTGTGGTAGCGTCAGTGGAGCCAGGCAAAGCCCTGAAAAAAAGGCAAGTAAAAAGGTTTCCAAACCTGGTATTGAGGTACAGGTGCAGGAGGCTGTCAATCTCATCTTTAGAGCCCATGTCCAGGAGATAATTATGGCTTGCAAGACTTCTCAGGAGCCCAAAGAAAAGCGTAAAGGGGCCAAGGTTTCTGAAACTTCTTCTTCCTCCATGTCTGAGTCCTGGTCAGAGGAGGAAGAGGAGCATGTGCCTCATCATAAAGGGGGAAAGGTAAAACGTAAGAGGCACCATGTGAGTCACCTTCAGTCTCGAAAGAGCAAAAAGGGCCAAACAGGGGTCAAGCCCCTCACTGTCTTCTTCCTCAAGACACTGACTGGGAGGAGGGGGAGTTGTCTTCTGATGGGGATGAGCAGCCTGAAATTGCACAAAAGCTGAACAGGCTCTTTCCCTTGGATTTGTTTCCCCGTATGTTGGGTAAAGCGCCCAGAGTCCTTGAACTCAATAGGGATTGGATCCCGAGGATGACCCAAAGCCCTCAAAATCCTCCAAAACCAAGTTAAATAAGCTTTTTCCCCAAGGCCCTCCCAAACCAGAAACAGTTCCTTTCCCCTATGAATTTCAAAGAGTGATTGACAATGAGTGGGGGCAGCCAGTACTTCCCAAGCATCGGGATAAACTTTGGAATAAACTTTACTCATTACCAGAAGAAGTCAGGCAGTCCCTCACGGTCCCAGTAATTGATTCCCCAGTGGTGGCATTGTCCTCGGCAGCAGTTATCCCTTCAGAAGGGGAAGGGGAACCAAAGGACGCTTGTGATAAGAGAGTAGATACTTTTCTAAAACTCAATTTTGAGGCGTCTGCTCAGGCCCTGAGAGCCGTTTCTGCCAACTCCATCATGGCCAGAGCGGCATATGTGTGGGCAGCCAAGATGGCCTCCCCTAAATGGGGTCTCTCTAAATCTGCTAGATCCCAACTAAAGAACATTTCTCTAGCAGCGGCATTTGCGGCAGATTCCTCATACGATGCTCTACTGTTGAGTGCTCGGGCAATGGCCACCAATGCGGTTGCTAGACGCAACCTTTGGATACGTCATTGGGAGGGAGATGCAGCGTCTCTTTCCCGTGTAGTGGGCATTCCCTTCAAGGGAGGAAAACGTTTTGGCCAAGCCCTACAGCCTCTCTTAGTCAAAAACAAGGATAAGCATAAGGTCCTGCCTTCAGGCAAGAAAGAACATCCCAAACACAAGCCTCAGTCCTTTCGTTCCCGAGGGTTCGTGTCTAGGTCCAGAGACTTTGGTCTATGGGGGAAAACCAAAGGCATGGAACAAAGGCAGGTCTTTCCCCAGGGCCAGAGGAGGGAGAGCCCAGCCCTCCACTTCCTCCAGACACTCCAAGGGACACCACAATGTCTGACGCCAAATCAGAAGATGGCTTCGGACGTCTTCTAGATTTTGCATCCTGGTGGAGGGCCCTCACCTCGGATGCCTGGGTTCTGACAACTGTGACGCAGGGATATTCACTAGAGTTTGTGAACAAGCCTCCCAACAGATTCTGGCAGATCCCCTTTTCCCGAGATCCGGTCAGACACAAACAGAAACTGGATGCAATTCAACACCTCCTGCAGATCAAGGCCATAGAGCCAGTCCCCAAACACCTGAGGAGAAAGGGAGTTTATTCAGTGTGGTTCCTGGTCCCCAAAAAGAATGGGGAAATGAGAGCCATATTGGATTTAAAATGGTTGAATCATTTCCTCAGGAAGCGAAAATTCAGGATGGAGGCATGGAGAACCATAGTGTCTGCCCTGGAGCAGGGGGACTACCTGGCTTTGGTGGATCTTTCCGAAGCTTATCTCCACGTCCCCATCTTGAAGACCAACAGTTTCTGAGGTTCAGCTACGGGAGATTACATTTCCACAGCTGCAGATGAGCCCTCCACCCCTGACTCCCCTTCCCCTGTACCTTACACCGGCGGGGAAAGGGCCTCCGATTGCTCCATTTGTGTGCTGGATACGACTCCCGAAGCAGAAAAGGCATGAAAACGGGCTATCGTTCAGATCGCTCTACCCAAAATGGAGCCCGTCACCTGCAGAGCCTGCTCTTGTGCTGCTTTGGTACCACAAAATGGCACCCACTCGTTGAGGGAGCTCCGAGCCTCATGTCGCTGCTGTTGGGGCGACGAGGAAGAGATTGGGCTCCGCTGTTAACCGGCACGCTCACCCTGTGCTGGGGCGCGCAAACCGCGGCTGTCGTCCATCTCCCGCTCACGGCTGTGCCGGGTTGGTGAGATCCGCCGCTTTGTTTGCCCCCTTTTCACATGGCTAAGCAGAGCCTCCCGCTCACTGTTATCTCGGGCTGCTCCTGCGCCGCTGCTCCTCTGTCCCCCGACACCACGCCACTCACACACTGACTGGGTAGGGGGTTGGGAAACAAGGAACGGATGGGGAGCAGAGGGGAAAGAAGGTTATAAAATAGAAGAAAATGTGAAGAAAAGAGGAAAAATGAAGAAGCGGAAAAGAGGTAAAGAGAATCAGATCTTTTTCTTCTCTGCTGCAATGAAATCCGACTTGCTCTGTCAAGAGGCAGAGCCGGACTGGGTTCGGGAGCCCTCCCACAGGAAGAGGAAGAGACCTCAACTGAGTCCGGCCCTGCCTCTTGAGAGGGAGGGGCATCCCATGTGGTACCCAATGCCCCATTTTCCGATACCAGAGAATGTAATCAGTCTTGTAACTGTTGTAATAAATTAGTTATTTGGAAGCAATACAGCACCATGTGGTTTTTTGCTCCACATTCAAGAAAAAATGCAAGTGCAGTTTCCAGGAGAGACTGAACTTTCCACTTGACACCAAAAGAATAAGCTAATCCTGTGATACGTACACAAGCATCTAAGAAGTATAACAG
Organism: Lerista edwardsae; assembly: GCA_029204185.1. Lineage (NCBI taxonomy): Eukaryota > Metazoa > Chordata > Lepidosauria > Squamata > Scincidae > Lerista > Lerista edwardsae. Next base: position 16,839,359 of record JAJKFI010000019.1, read on the forward strand.
ATTGGAGTGTTAATCTGCTGACCTTCGGTATGGCCATATTTAATTTGCTGTATCTGCAAATGAGAACATTAAAGAAATACAGTTTCAGGAAAGTGACAAGAGCTTAGAAGAATTATGAAACCACAGTTAAAATAGACTTGAACAATTAGAAGGCATTTCCTTCTACCAGAGGGCCAGAATGGGGTGGAGTGAAGAGAAGAAGATGATCAATACATTGCAGCCCCATTAAGAAGTGTTAAGAAATATTAGTTTTATTTTAACCAGTTCACAGCTGAATATTTATTCTATAAAAACTTTACAGATTGTACAGTTTATATATAGTTCAAACTACTAGAACAAAAAAAAAAAAAAGTAGGTCCCACAGATGCAAAAATACTGTACCAATCCAAGGTAAAAGCAGATTTACACACTGTACAATTTTCCACTAGGATGAGGTGGTCAGGCTCCAAGTATAAAGTTCCAAACTGTACAAAAATAAGGTTTGATTTTCCCCCCATTCTTCATACATTCAGTAAGATTGCAAGCACAGATACTCAAGTACTAAGAGGTATCTGCAGTCAGAAATCATCATACACTCCTGAAAGGAATGCAAAATAGGGTTATTTACACAGGGCACACTTGTACACCACACTGTATATTATGTGCCCTGATCCAGCAATGGCAATATATGCATGGAAAACAGGCTTTTACGGGCATATTGCCCTTCTGGATGCGGTCTCATGAGCACAAAAGGGCACTGTGTGGGTGTATGGGGGGAATAAATTGCATCCAGCACCTGAGTGTGTGCATGTGTGGTATTCCTGCATCATCCATGCACTGCCAAACAGATGAGTGGCACCTCTAATTTGAGGGGCAGGGAAAAAAGGAAATTATTCCAGGTACTCCCTCCAACAGGTAATCAGCTGATAACACTGAACATCTGTTTGGCTGAGGAGATCCTCATGCCCTGCAGAATGCTGCTGCCTGGAAAGGTCTCTGGATCAGGAACATAGTGTATAATTAAAATTTTAAAAGGATCGACAAAAGACATTAAACATCTAATATAAGGTAGTTTTTTTAAAAAAAAGATTCTGTATTTAATATTGTGCCAAAATAATTTTAACTTATTAAATAAAACATATCCTACGTGAAACTAAAAAAAAAAGGAACATAAAATACATTTTTGGTGTAATTCATTAATTAAACCAGCAAACAGAACAAAAAACCTGTATAAAGAGTAATTTTCTCACCCAGCAACAGAAGCAATTATGTAGTTAAAATAATTCAGAAAAAAAGCTATTTATAAAACCCACTAAAACTAAGCTATAATTTAAAGATACCCATAATATATATGGTATTCAGTGATTCACTAATACTGCAAAATGAAGCTTCTTTTTTCAAACAGCAGACGGGTTTCTTCATGCTATCTGGGTAAGAAATGGGCATGGTCCCCAAAAACAAGAAGGGCTGAGTGTTTTTATAGCATAAATCCTGAGCACACTCATTTGGGGGTGAGAGAAAAGGAAAATATACAATTTTGTTACAAGGCTTAATTCTCAAAAATAATTCATTTTAGAATGCAACTTTTCTTGAGGTATTTCTAACCTTTCTCTGAATTCAAGGCAATGCCTCTTCTTAACTGACTTATTGGGCAGTGAAAGTAAGGGCTGGCCAATACCCGTTTCAATTCTGTACTCTAGTGAAAAAAATCTCTCATTGCTTTAGGACTTTCCCACCACATACAAAATAATGCAACTCCTCATTTTATCTGCCATTTTCTTTCCAATACAGTACTAGCCAAAGATAACAAAGTAGAAGACAAAAGTTTGGTAGTGCACTCCATTATATTTTTTTAGTTTGTGTATATAAAGAAATATAATATAATATATATATTTATTTATATCTATATATGGAGAAAAGAAATTTGTTCAATGCTTAACATACAGTACTTCTTTTTTTTATAAAAAACAACAACAACCCTTGACAATAAAACCATGTTCGTCCAAGTTTTATCCCATGCTTTCTGAGCAGTGGGCAAGTTTTATTTTAGGTTTTTAAATTCAGTTAGGGCATCCATGAATCCCAGATGTCCAAGTAAATACAATTCCAGTGTCAAAGCACGTGTCTTCAAAATTCATCAATCTTCCTCTGCAAATATTTTAACATTGAGTCCATCCCTTGAGCAGAACCCCAAATTTTCTTTAGAACTTCACACTCTTTATCGTTTGCTTGTTCCAAGTCCACCTTCATAATACTACGAACTAAACCTTTGGATTCTTCAAGTACCTATTTGGAAAAAAAAATCGCACATAAGCAGGATATTATACCAAATGACAAAAACACAAATCATTATAAACTAATATCAGGGTGGCATGTGTGCAGGATGGCTTTCGCCTTTGTACTGACCCTGATATTAGTGTGCTTTGTGTATCTCATGCTCTGGTTGACCTTGGGGGGGGGAAGGACAGGTTGTGCCCTCTCTGCAACAGTATCCTGCCCCCACCCCCAAATGGGGCATTATACTTTCACCCACAGGCATAAATGGCAAGTATAATTTATATGGAAGAAAAGTGGTGCTTGTAAGAACACTAATGGGGTTGGAGCTAAACCAGTCCTTTAAACAGAAGTCTGTTTCTGACTGCACAGCTATCTATTGCATTTTATGTCCTGATCACAGGACATGAGGGCAAAACAGAAGAGAATGTTAAGTACTGGAATTTTATACAAATAGTAGTGAAATGCTCTCATGACGCACCCCTCTGTCAGCGACAGCTAGGCTACCAAGGGCTGAATGGTAAGTTTTCTGGATTTCAGTGTATTCCTGTGCATCCCTTTAACTTTGACCCCTGCTAACTGGGCAAGAGGCACTTTTTCAAGTAGTGTTCCTCTTATATTTGGCAGGGGTAGAGTAACTGTCCCTCTTCACCCTAGCACAGTGTCTGTTCTACTGGCTGTTGCTGCTGGTGTTCTGCATTTTTTTTAGATTGTGAGCCCTTTTGGGACAGGGAGCCATTTAACTTGATGATGATTATTTGCCTGTAAACCGCTTTGGGAACTTGTGTTGAAAAGCGGTGTATAAATACGATTGATTGATGGATTGGCTTTCTTCCATGTGAGTGGGTGACTGCCATTCATTTTCACAGAGAAACACAAAGACATGCACTCAGCTGAGTCACCGGCCTGGGGACCAAATCAGATTCCTCTCCCTGCTGATCTCAGCATCTGGACTGAGACTTGGCCTGTCTCTCACAACTGTAGCCCCCAACTGTTAACTTTATTCTGCTGTAAATGTGTGATCATTTAAGAACCAGCTAGGCCCTTATCTGCATGGCCCTGTCCTGGGTTCTTGTTTCCTGAACAGGCAGAACATTCAGAAGGCTGAAAGTACCTTTGAGAAGATGATGATAACTACATTTGGAGAGTACAGAGCTGAAATGTTTAAACAAGATCCATTCAATCTTTTATAGTACCAAAAATCTGCTGGTGTTACTTATTTGTTGCACGAGATTTAGATCCTTCCTATTCTTCTTCTGCAAGGGGCAACAGCAGCATTTCCCCAGTACTCAAATCATAACATTTTGTCACTAGGAAAATGTGATTCTTCTAGCTGGTGGGGGAAAAAAAACTCTACTTTTTGCAACGGCCATGCGGTATATAGTTGAGAGAAGGGGATGGGCACTGACTGGATGGTGCCCATGATATTAAAGGTAAAGGTTTCCCCATGACTGAATGGTCTAGTCGTGACTGACTGTAGGGGGTGGTGCTCATCTCCGTTTCAAAGCCTGTAGAACCGGCGTTTGTCTGAGGACAAGCTTCCGTGGTCAAGTGGCCGGCATGACTATACGCCATAGTGTACGGAACGCCGTTCCCTTCCCACCGAAGTGGTCCCTATTTATCTACTTGCATTTAGGTGCTTTCGAACTACTAGGTTGGCAGGAGCTGGGACAAGCAACAGGAGCCCAGGAAAGCCCAGCAGCAGCGGTTTAACCCGCTGCGCCACCACATCCCTGCCCAGGATATTAGGGGCACTCAAAAATTCCCTACCATGCTCATAACATTTGTTAACAAAATTAACAAAATTAATTAACAATTTAAATTGGTGACAGACAAGATGGCCGCCCGTTAGGAGCTATTTTCGTTTGCTCCGTAGACGTATCAGGTTTTATCTTATTTTACTATGTTTTAATGTGTTTTAGCAGGTTTTGTTTTGTTGCTTTGCTGAAGTAAACATCCTGGGAGTCTGCTGATGAAGAATTTTGTGGCTCCGTGCAGCTGTTTGTGCTCGTTTGATTGCAGTTAACTCCCTTGGCTTCTACTATGCTACTCCTCCTACTTTATAATTGCTCAGTAAGCATAGTACTGGAAGCTATGAAGAGAATTGGAGTTTGCTTTTAAGTTCTTCTCGAGTCTCCCTGCGTGCCAAACAATCTGCGAAGAGTTTGTGAGGGCCGTGCCTTTGTTTTCCTTAGCTGTGCCGGTTCCTTTGGCGTTTTTTATTTCAAGGGCTTTTGTCCTTTTGACTAACTATTATTATCTTGGTGCTTTCCCTCGCTGCTGCAAAGGGCTTTGGTTTACTGTGCGGTTATCATCTTTCAGATTTGCTTTTATCATGGTAGCAACAAGGAGTACATACCATAACTTGGGGTTAGAACTCCAGTCGCCTTTGATTATAAAAAAACAAAAGCGGCTGAGGACAACCTCCCATCCTCCCTCTGAGCAACTTAAAATAACAAACTTTTTCGATGTCAGAAGCGACCTTCCTCAAGTATCAGAGACTGTTGAGGATAAACCAACTTGTTTGAACACATCGGACATGTCTTCCTCATCTTCTGTCTTAAAGCAACACCCCTTAAGCTTAGTTTCTGAGATGCAAGTGAATAATGCTGTTTCAAACATCTCTTTATCTCAGCATTCATCTATTGATTTTGATCCTCTACAACTATCTACATCTGATGATTCTTCACTGTTGGCGCCCAATTTGTCGTCTATGGAGATTCTGGCTCACCAAAATATTTTGGTAGGAAATACTCTGCAGCTCCTTTTGAGAAATATCAACCTTTTGCAAGCTGAAGTGGAAGCGATCAAGAACCACCTAATTCAAAATCGTCCAGTTAATTGTCGTAAGGGGCGTTTTCTATCTTTAAAATCTAGATTTCGTCGGTCAAAAGGACATTTTCATCGTCCAAGGTTACACAGAATTAAGAAGTGGTCTAAGAAATCCAATTTGCTTAAAGGATCAGAGTCTATGCAGCTAGCTTCTTCTGCCGTCTCTACTATAGGGGCTCTTCAGACTACTCTTCTGACTTCTCAGGTTACGTCGTCCCCTGCTATCCCGGATCTCCCTGCGGTTGTGTGTCAAAAACCTGAAGATGATTTGAGAGACTTTTTTTCATCCGTTCCAGCAAAGTCTTCCTCTAATTATGTTTCAACAAGTTTATCTTACTCTCTAATTTTATGTAAATGCCAATTGGTATTTTTAAATTGTCCAATCCCATCTATGGATTTGGAGACATGTTCTTCCTCGGTGGTAAAAACTAGTTTTATTTCTCTGATTACTTCATTTGGTATAAATAATGTTTTAAATGAGGAAATTTTAGGTGTTGAATTTTTATCTGGTTACGACACTAGTTGTGGATTTAAGGTTACTTTTATAAATGTTTCCCTTGTTCATTTTTTTCTTGAAATATGAAATATGTTTTTGCAAGACGGAATATTTTGATTAAGAGGCATTTTAGATATTCTACTATCCGCCCCCTTTTGGCTAAGAGAAAGGATAGTTCGTCAGTAAATTCCTGTCTATCTCGTCCTGTTACTGGCGATCTAATTGATTTAAATCAGACTGTGCCATCTGGTTCTAGTTATCCTAATACCCCAGTTCTAACAACCAATGTTCTTTCCCCCAACGCCCAGATTTTTTCTAATCTTAAGTCTTCTGATTTAAAAGAATCAATTGAGGTGGCCTGTGTTAGCACTGATTTAGCGGCTAAAAGCGAGAATCTCAAAAGTAATTTTTCGATTCTTTCGCAGTTCCCCATGGTTTCTAAACCTGACCATTTAAACACTCGGACTAAAATGCCTTTGTCTGATTCTCTTACATCTTCTGAATCAGTTTCTGAGGAAGAGTCAAATTTAATTGCAGGTTTTTTCCTCCTGCCAAAAGAAAGCCAAGAACTTATTGTATACAGACTTAAATCTTTGCTTGACATCCTTGGGGTAAATTTACCTTCTGTATCAGGTGCTATACAGCCAAACGTGACTCTTTTAACTAGGGAGAACCTGGATTGCCCTTCAGCCGTATTATCATCTGCAGAGAAGATGAATTCAGTAGTGGAAATATCTTTGGAGCCTCAGGGCGTTTTACAAAATGTATTGAGTAATTCTGTATTGCAGATTCTTCCGAACCAGGATCATAATGATATTCGATCTGTCCTCAAATCTCTCGTTTCTGATTTGCCTGCTTTTTTAGAACCAGAATCTTACCAACTAATTTCTTCAAATCTCACCACAAATGAATGACTATCCTCTTTAAACACTATGGTTCTTGAAATTACTTGTATTTCGTGGAATGTGTCCGGTTGGCAGGCTAAGGTAATAGATGAGGATTTTTGTGAATTCTGCGCGGGTTATAATATAATTTTTTTGCAAGAAACATGGTTGTTAAATGCTCCACCAAAATTGCAGGGCTATGTTTCTTTTGCTTCTCCAGCCAAACCATCTTTATCTGGGGGTCGCCCTAGTGGTGGTATGGCTATATTATTTGCTATTCAGAATTGCCCTAAAATTGAACAACTTTATCTTTCATCCAGTGTAAATATTCAGGTCCTTCTCGCCACGTGGCCATCTCAGGTCAAATTAATTCTGATTAATGTATATTTTCCCCCTTTTTCTTCTTCCTTACTGGATGAGATATTTTGTGAAGAGTTACATAAAGTTCTTTCTAAGACGTCTGACCAATACCCCGATATCCCGTGTCTTCTAGCCGGAGATTTAAATGCTCGTATGGGCAGTGATAATCTAGCTCTTGGCGCCAAATTGGGCCTGGATTTGGAGGATCTAGCAATCTTTCCGGATAGAAGTTCTCAGGATATAAAAATTAATACAAGAGGTGTTGCTTTATTCAAATTAATGTATACATTTCATCTAGGTATTGGAAATGGAGTTTTTTCAAATCCGGATTCCGGTGATTTTACTTTCTTTGGCCCTAGGGGAAACAGTGTCATTGATTTTCTTTTAATTTCTCTTTCTTTATTCCCCTATCTTCAATCCTTTCACGTTTTAAATAGATCTGAAAGCGACCACATGCCTATTCATTTTTTAGTGCAATTTCCCACCTCTACTCCACTTTCTAAACCTGTGGTTTATGATTTAGGTGTTCTCTCAAACAATAACGATGTAAGAAGGATTCGATGGTCTGAACAAGTCCAAGAACGTATTAATTCCTTTTTAGCTTCCCAAGAAATGGTGTCTCTGGGTGAGCGGCTATTATCCTCTGTCTCCCCTGTGGAAATATTTCAGCAAATTGTCCACAAGCTTAGACCCCTGTTAACTACGGCTAATTTGAATGGCTCTATTCCACGTTATTACGGCAACTGGTTTGATGACCAATGTGGTAAAAGTAAACGTAAGTTAGCATATGCATTAAAACAATATAGGAAAGTCAGGTCTTCTAACAATCATTCTCATTATTTGATGCTAAGGAGGGGGTACAAAAAGTTGTTAAAAGAGAAAAGAGCGGCGTACACCAAGAGACTTTGGCAAGAACTTGGTCGTTCAGTTCTTGAAAATGATTCTATTAAGTTTTGGCAATTGATTGCAAAAGGTTTATACCCTTATAAAAATTTCCCAGGTACCCATATTACCGCCGAACAATGGTCGGTTCATTTTTCCAAATTGTTCGGTGATGAGCAGTGTGTTTCTTTTAGTCCATCTTATCAAAATTTTCTGACTGTTCCGCTTCCTTTATCTAATAGTTGGGATCCTGTGAAACCTAGTGAAATCATGGAGCTGATTTTAACTCTACCCAATAATAAAGCTCCGGGTATGGACTATATTCCAGCTGAACTATTTAAAGCCAATCCTGTTTGGTGGAGCTGCATATTGGCTAAATTATTCACCCATTTGAATGACACTGGCGAATTTCCTTTAGGATGGAACGAGAGTGTGGTAATCCCCATTTATAAGAAAAGTTCTTTTACTGATCCCAATAATTTCAGACCAATTAGTCTTCTCAGCGTAGCCTCTAAATTATACTCTAAATTTTTGTTAAATAAATTAGAACAGTGGGCACATATTAATAATATAATAGGAGAAGAACAAGCTGGTTTCAGGAAGGGCAAATCGACTATTGATAATTGTTTTATTTTGCAGCATTTAGTCAATAAGTATTCTTATAGGGCCAGTAAAACTTTGTTTGCGGCATTTGTGGACTTTAGTTCCGCTTTTGACTCAATAGATCGGTCTCTTTTATGGGAAAAACTAGCCGCAACAAATATTGATAGAAGACTTCTGTTCCTCATCTACAAATTACATGATAACTCTTTAATGAGAGTAAAGTATGGTCCTCAGGGCGCTCTCTCTGACCCAATTAAAATATCAAAAGGTGTCAGACAGGGCTGCCTACTTGCCCCTTTTTTGTTTATTTTTTTTGTAAATGATATCATAGGTGAGTTTCAGAGTCCTTCTTTTTTTCCTCCCTCAGTCGGGGACATTAAGGTCCCGATTCTGCTATATGCAGACGATATTGCCCTTTTTTCTTTGACGCTGATTGGCATGCGTAGAATTTTAAACAAATTGGATTATTATTGTGACAAGTCTAAATTAAAGATCAATTACTCCAAAACGAAAATCGTTGTATTTGGCTCCTCTAGAAAGTCTCATAAATGGAAAATAGGCCAAAATAAAATCGAGCAATCAAAGGAATTTAATTATTTGGGTCTTTTATTTAAGTCACAGGCTTCTTGGGGCTCTCAGCACATCGTTTCCAAATTAAGAGCGGAACATTCTACTCAGGCGCTTTTAAACTTTGTTCGCTCTAAAGGTGGAAATTTGGTAGCGCCAGCGGTCAAAATTTTTTCTTTGAAAGTACTTCCTCAATTATTGTATGGGGCAGCGATCTGGGGTTTTGGAAATATGTCTTTGTTGGATGTTGTCCAAAACTCTTTCGGCTGTTCTTTACTTGGTGTCCCTCGATCTACATCCTCGGCATTAGTACGTTCAGAACTTGGCCTGACTTCTATTACAGCGCACTGTCATGTTGCTATTGTTCTTTATTATTATAAGCTAAAGCTGATGGCAAACCATCGTTTGCCCAAGTTATGTTTGTGTGAACAATTAACCATGAAACAGCATAAATCATGGTTTACTCTGGCTAATTCCATCCTGAATGATTATGGAATCGATTTTAATTCTCTTCCCTCTTTTATGTCAATCCAAACCAAGTCAATGCTTAAAGATAAAATACTGTTAGTTAATAGAAGATTAGATCTGTGTAATCTGTTGAATTTATCGGTTAATCCGGTACCTTTTTTGTACTCAACTACCTGGGGTTTACGGAACTATTTTATGCATCTTACATATTATCCTCTTCGTAGAGCTTTTACGTTAATTCGTTTTCAATGTCTGCAATCAGCAGTTTTGGAAGGTAGATATAACAACATACCTTATTCTGATAGAACATGCATTTGTGGTAATAATGTGGTTGAGGATATCAGGCATATCCTTTTATATTGTCCATTGTACGAAGGGATCAGACTAAAATTTTTGGCCCCCTTTTTACAATCTAGACTGGATGACCAATTGATATGCTTTCTCCTTGCTGATATCTCAGGTGATATTACCTCAAGTGTAGCAAGATTTGTTTTGGCTGCCCAGAAAATTAGAGCTCAATTTGTTTAATTCTTGTGTTTCTGAAATGTTTGCTGCTCTATGGTTGTAATGACATCTTGTTATACAATAAAGCTACTACTACTACTGTAACAATTTAAATTAACAATTAAACTTATTTTTAATTTTTTAAAAACCTTTTTAGAGACAAAATAATTCCCTTCTGCACAATTAAAGCATAATACTCACGCAGCCCTAACTGAAAAAGGGAAAAAAATGGCCATCAACCACCTACTTTGTAGACCAAGACGTCTAATTCTTCACTGCAACTAGAGGCCCACATGAGGGTGTGGAACTACGCCAAAAGGCTGCAAGCCTATGCACACTTTCTTGGGAGTAAGCCCCATTGAAGAAAATGGGACTTACTTCTGAGAAGACACATATAGGACTGATATCAAAGACACATCCAGTCAGTTCAATGGATCCTGGACAAACACTGCAATGTGAACACAGATACATATCTGTGTTGCCTGCATATGTGGAAGGCATATGCAGGATAAGGATAAGGCATTGCGGGATAAGGGCATCTACGTTCCTTTACACATTAAAGTAAGGAGTAAGTTCCTTTACACATTAAAGTTTTCATTGAAGTAAGGGAGAGAGGACTGTGGATGGCAAAAATGAACTATTTTAGGTTAGTCTGAATGTGTATTTTCCCTAATAAAGAGATATATCCAAGTTTGAAGACAACAGGCTTCTGTACATTTTTCCTATGGTTAATCTTTGTGATTTTGGAAATGTATATAACAATTAATTAGCAATCTAACACAAATATAAAGGCAACTAATCCAGCAGTGATGGTACTACCCTCCAGCCATTTGGGATACAGACTGGCAGTTCATTTCTAGGAAGGTTTACTTGCTTCTAAGTCCCACTGAGCTTAATGGGACTTACTTCCAGGTCAGCGTATACAGAATTGCAGTCAAAGAATTGTTTCAAACTGCCTATAAAGAACCTGGGTTAAGAAGTGGAAGCATCTGCAGCTGTAATAAAAGCTGGAGCAGATTAACACAGCCTCCACACTGCAGCTGTTTTAAATTGTTCCCTATAATGGCTGTTTCTACTTGGCTCACTGCTCATATTTAACATGGTTTAAGTTATCTATTCTTGCTCCACTGGTTTGTGGAAGCTACCCAGTTGCCTGCTTAGTATACTGTATTTTGTTCCTCAGCCATTTTTCTTTTGCTAACAATGATGTGAGGCACTACGTTCAAAGATCAGAATCTTTCACAGACGAAGAGCTCAATTGTAGTCTTAGTGAACACTACAGAATTACTCCAAAGGTGGTTATAGCATGAAAAACAATTTATAGTTGGGGTTTGTAGTGTTGACTTTATTTTGTACTGGGATCCTCCAGCACCCCGATCCTCCTACCCCATCCTTCTTCCTTGAGGCAAAAAGACCAGCCAAGTTGGGCATTTAAACCAAGGCACACAGGCAGTTATCTATGAACATCAAGGCACATAGGCAGTTATCTATGTAATGAGCATAAATGGCCTTTGGAGGACCCCAGGAAGTTGCTGCAGTGGTAACTCACTCCTGCTACACCAGGTGATGGCATCATCACCTAGCATTAGGGATCAGAGAAATGCAGTTGGCCATGCACCTGAAAGCAAACTAGGGCAAGTGGAGCCCAGCAGCTGGCATCAACCCTTAAAAAGGGCTGCTTTCTATTTCAGCAAAGTGAAATAGACTAGCCAAAGGGGCAGAGAGGACTAAGAGGAGAGCCAGAATGGAAGAAGTGGGCCCGAGCAAGTAGGATAAAGAAAGGAGCAAAGGAACAGAGCAGGAGAGGCAAAGAGTCCAAGGAGGGGAGAAAACCAAGGGACAAAGGGGAGCCTGAGAAAGGAAGGAGTACGCCTACCCCGGAGATTCAGGGGAGCAGAGGCCAAGCCGACCCAACCGGTCAAGTACTGGGGAGACGGGGGCAGGTGAGGCCACAGACCCCCTCTCCATATCTCCCCAATCTCCTTTGAGGGTGGCAGGATCTTGCTACAACTGACCTGAAATGAGGCTGAAGTGGCAGGTCAACTGGGACCTGAAATATCCCTACAGAATTTGTCTCAGATGACCTGCAGGTGCCAGGTATCTACATAAAGAGGATTTGTCTTGGCATCAGATGCAACTACAGGAAGATAGGACTGGACTCAGTTGTGAGCCTTGTGTGTGTGCTTTACACAAAAAGGAGGTTCAAATAAACCTCTAACAGCAGCAATTACCCTAAAGGAGTGTATTGCCTGTCCCACGCACAAAGTTTTACCCTACTTCCCTTGACATAGACCTCACTACTTAGGATGGAGAAAGGCATGATGCCCACACTGCCCCAGCAATTCTCATGGTGACTGGAAAGAATGCAAGCATCAATGCGTACAGCCTATTTTAGTCTGTGCTGGTTCATGCTGCCCACGCACCTAAATATGCGGTTAAGGAAAGCTCAGAACAGCTCATCTGTAGGGAAAATTCACTGTGTGAAACAATCTTTGGACATTGTTATGATGCCTTTAGCCAGTGTTTACTAAAACCAAACAGGACAAGAGAAACTTACAACTGAATTACATGTGACAAGTTCCTTAATTCGAACCATTACTTCTTGTGTGAACGTTCCTGGCCAAAAAACTTGAGATACCAGTCCTTTTGCACATGCTTCTTGGGCGGTCAGCTTCCTTCCACTAAACAACATTTCATTTGCCTGAAAAAAATAAGAAGTTCCTTGTAATATAAAATATAATTATAAAAGAACAACTTGATTAAGTAGATTGTGATTTCTAAAAATGCGTTACTTGCCATTTTTCTTGCTACTGGGGACGAGACACAATCAACAACAAGTATTACTTACTGACAATGAACTAATATAAACCCTTTACAGAAGTCACAAATGATAATGTGATTGAGGGCACCATTCAAAGATGCTCCTGGGCAGACGCACGTTGCTTGCCCAATCCAGCGCTGTAGGCAGCAGCATCGGCAGCAAGTAAGCTGTCCCTGTGCTGGCTATGTTCAGCCAGCACAGGGGTTTTGTGGGGTAGTGGGGAAGGCAGGAGGGAGGTGGAATGGGGTTGGGTGAGGGTGGAGGAGGGCAGCCCAGGGGGGAAGGAGCCAGGATCCTAACCCCCGTTCCTGGCTCGCGTGGTCCCCATCTAGGCTGCTTGGACTTGCACCTGCTATTTAACAGGCACAAGTATGAGCAGCCCTATTGGGCTGAGTGGAGCTTTCTCCAAGGTAAGGGGAAATTATCCCCTTGCTGCCTGGTGAGCTCCTGCTGCTGCCTAACCTGTGTTAGGATGCAGCGCAGACCTGCTGACCTGCCTGCTCCTGCGCAGGTTAGGATTGGGCTGCCCACAAGACATAAAAGATAGAGGTGCCAAGTGATTAAATAATTGTTAAGTGATCCATTATCAGACTCAACTGATTTCAATTTTAACACACTACTATATAGACAAACCGCAATATAGATACCTGTGTCAAATACTGAAGTGTGTGGGAAATAAGTTACAATTTAATAAAGAACAAATCCAAAGAAAGGCCAGGTTTAATACTTTGTTTTTCATTCCTTCCTACAGAAAAACAAAGTAGGTTTGTTCTTAATTCCCAACAACTGAAATTGGCTTTGATGATTATTGTAGTACCATTAGCATAAATGGTGTTTTATATTATACCTAGTAAAACGAGAAGTCCTTGCCCCATTGGATTTATAAGTTTCATACTGACACAAAGGGGACAACAAAGGGAGAGGGGCAGGGATAAACAGGAGAAGATTATAAGAGGTTCTTCCAGTTTCAAACCTTAAGTTTAGCTTAAAGCACAATCCTAACCAACTGGGGTAAGGGCAATGCAGCTCTGACATCAGGGAACAAACATTCCCTTACTTTGAGGAGGCCTCTGTGACTACTACTTCACTGCAGGATGCAGCACATGCCCCATTGGCACAGCTATGTCACTGCTGGAAAGTTAGTTAGGATTTGGGCCTAAGCAACGTAAGTTTATAGACCTAGGAAAATGTTCAAAGTTCTGCATCCCCTGTCTGTTCATTTAAATATCAATTTCTAGACAAAGCCTTCACATCAGCTGATCTTGTGGCTAAAAACATCAGTGCCCTTCTGTATGTATACACATTGCAATAAAATATTTCCTTTTTAGTCATATATATTTAACTGGATCCTGATAAAGCTCAAGTCGGTGGTTGCTTCAGGATTAGGTTGAGATAAGGCATTTCTAACAAGGAGATCACACAATCTTAAGAAGCCCACTGAAGTCATATGTCCCAACAAGACATAATCTGAAAGCTCAGAGTCTGAGCTCTACCCTTGCTGAGTGAGCCAAAAGGCATTTAGCAAGTGGTTTTTTAACTTCTTTTAAGTGGTTTGCTTTTATTTAGTAAGGAGAAACCAACTGTATCTTACCCCAGCACAGCATCTTTTCCATTTATTCCAAGATCATAAGCCCCTCTCGGGCAGGGACCTTATCTTTTCATTTTTTAATGTAAATTGCTTTGTGAAGGTGTTTTTTTAAAGCAAAATACAAGTCAAACTTAATTATCCACAAAGGTTTTGTTCTCCAAACCCCCACGGATCGGAAAAGCAAGATAGAGGTAAGTTGGAACCAGAAATGACATTTCTGGGAGTAAAACATGGTAAAAAAGGAAAAAACCCCGGGGGGGGGGGAAGCTTTCTTTACTTTGTGAGGCAAGCTGGAGGGATGCAGGACAGTCCACGGAGCTCTTAGGGAGCCATTTCCAGATCACACTGAGCCCCCTCCTCTGGCCTTGTATTGCGGAAATTACACCCACCCAACGAGCTGCCCATTACCACAAAGCATATTCATTGCAGTTCTTGCTGATCACGCACATGACCTGTGCTTTTCTCAAGCACCACTCTAAGTTCAAAGACTCATCTGCAGCAGCACCAAAAAAAAAGTCTGCGCTATGGGTCCTTCTTTTACAAGCTGCTCTCATCTCAAAGGAAAGTTTAAAGACCTTACAGTCCCTTAGGTGACTTTTTTTTGGGGGGGGGGGACAACTCAAGCAGCCTAAAATTGTAGCTGGTCTCAGCCAATCGCTTCACAGCACCCCTGCTGCGAATGGTTCTTTAAACTTTGAGCTGAGGGCAGCTTGTGAGTGGCAGGCCCATGAAGGGTGCAGAGTGGAGGCAGTGACAAAGAGGGGCTGCAGTGCTCGAGAAAAACACAGCTTGAGTGTGTGTGTGTGTAGTGTGTGTGTGTGTGTGTGTGTGTGTGTGTGTGTGTGACCAGCAGGAATCGTGATGGCTATACTGTGTGACAGGCAACTCCTCAGGGGAAGGGCAGCTCCACGATTCAGAGCAAGGGGAGGGGGCTCGTACCAATGCAGAAATGGCTTTCCGGAAGCTCTGTGGACTGCCTTGCAGCTGTCCAGCTTGCCACGCAAGTTAAAGGAAGCTCCCCCTCCTTGGTTTTTTCTTAAAAAAAACAAAACCTAAACATTTTTTAGCAACTTAAGCCCATTTACGTTGAGTCAAATCTGCGGATCTAAAGTCCACAGATTAAAAGGCATAAAGAGTAATTTATCGATTAAAAGTTTAAAATGTGTTAATGGTCCTCAACATTTCATTCTACAGTCTCAAAGTCTAATACCCTTGCAATCACGAAGCTGTTCCAGACGAAGACCAGGTGACATCAGCATAGGAAAGAGGGCCAATGGCAAATCTGAATGGCTATGATCACTGTGATATCAGAGAACATTCAGCAACATTCACAGACTGTTGTGCTGACGGTGGTTATTAATTGAATCTGGTGAAGTGGGTTGTAGCCATGTTGTGATGAAGTCAACTGATTAATATTTAAGGTGCTAAAAAACTATCTTTGCTGGTTATTAATACGTGCTGTAGCACAATATTTTTTTGCAACACAGGAAGTTCTTACCTAAGTGCAAATCAGAAATGTGGAAGCATTTTGCTTATCATAAAATTAACAGCGACTGAGGGCTCAATCCTAAACTGAGTTAGGCTGGCATAAACTAAGCCAGCAAAGTTTGGACAGCACAAGGGACACCGTAAAGTATGTTTGGACCACTCTTGGAATCAGAGAGGCCGGCATACAGATGTGCGCCATCCTCCCTGACTCCAAGAGTAGTCCAAACACGCTTTACGGTAGCCCTTGTGCTGGCCAAACTTTGCTGGCTTAGCTTGTGCCGGCCTAACTCCAGTTTAGGATTGCGGTCTAAGGATAAATAATAGAAGTAACTTTCCCATGAGTAGGACACATATATACATCATTTCTAGACTAATAAATGCAGTTTAAGATTGCTTGCCTATAAAACATGTATTAAAAGACTGGAAATACATTATTTAAGTTTTCTAATTATCGTATCTGGGTGATTAATGTATGCTAAAAAGTAACCAGCCTGTCTGTCATACAAGCTATACCACACAACAATTATGCTGACATTGCAGCAGGCATATTTTTATTTGGATACACAGACCTTTCACACAAAATGATTTAAATGACATTAAACTGTGCTAAAATGGTCAAATATTGAGTACAATGAAATATCGGTAAATTCAAATTAATTAGGGAACTTAGCGTAATGTATGGAAAGAGCCAATAGACTGAGCATGCTTAATACTTGGCTAATACCAATGTGGCTTTGAGCAACATTGCAAAATTTTGCAAAATTTCAAGTATACAAATAACTAGCAGCCTTCTTTTTATACACATGAAAGCGAGTCTTGAAAATATAAGTCTTGAGAATATAAAGTTCCGAGAAGCTGCTCTCATGGTTGTGAAATGAAATAGAGGTATCCCTGGATACGAAGTGCTAGTCAACTACCATGCTGTGATTCTGAGCTAAGATGGGAGAACTGGGATGTTTGGTGGCTAGGAAAAACATTGACATAGTCAGCATAATGATCAGATCTCTGATGGAACACAGAGATCCTGTGGGATATCACAATTCTGGCCTACAAACTGACCATGGAACCAGAGGCCTATGGAACACAATCGATAATTGTGTTGTTTACTTAGAAGGAAATCCCACTGAGTTCAATGGGACAAATTGTTTGCATTCGCTGTGACTTGGACTCTGATGCAGCACCTCAGACAGTCATCCCTACTCCCCCTATAAACCCTATTATCATGGATTACTTTCAGCTCATAAAGTCTGATGAGGTAGACAGGATCCTCAGAAGCTTGAGACCATCCTCTTGCCCGCTTGACCCCTGCCCAGCTTGGCTAGTACGAACTGCTGGGCTAGCTGACTGGATAGAACCTATTGTAAATGCACCCTTGCAGCAGGGAGTGATGCTGAGCATTCTGAAAACTGCAACTGTGCACTTTCTCCAGAAAAAAACCATCTCTGGATCCCACTAACTTAAACCATTATCGACCAGTTTCCAACTTGCCTTTCTTAGCAAGTGGTAGCATCCCAGCTCCAAGGATTCCTAGAGGAGACAAATAATCTTGACCCCTTTCAATCTGGTTTCAGACCAGGTTTTGCGACAGAGACAGTCTTGGTCGCCCTCATGGATGATCTTCTCCATGGAGTAGATAAGGAAAATGCATCCCTACTGATCCTGCTAGACCTCTCACCAGCCTTTGACACAATTGACCATAGTATTCTTCTGAATCGGCTAGCCAAGCAGGGATTAAAGGGTACTGCTCTAAAATGATTCCACTCCTTCCTGGCTAACAGGTGACGCAGGGGGGACACCTGCTCGGCACTTTGGCATTTACAATATGGGGTGCCTCAGGTTCCTATTCTATCCCCCATGCTCTTCAGTATATACATGAAACTACTGGGGGAGATCATCCAGGGGTTTGGAGTGGGGTGTCACTAATATGCTGATGACACTCAACTCTATCTCTCTTTACCATCCCAAACTGAAGAGGCTGTGAAGGGCCTGGGACGCTGCCTGGAGGCAGTTGGGGTATGGATGAAAGTTAATAGGCTAAGACTAAATCCAGAAAAGACAGAAGCCCTCCTGGTCAGGAAATCCTCAACGCAGGCTCTTTCACCCACTCTGAATGGAAAGACACTTCCCCTGCAGGAACAGGTGTGCAGTCTGGGAGTGCTCCAGGACTCTCAGCTGTCTCTGGAGAACCAGGTAGCAGCTGTGGCTACAAGTGGATTTGCCCAGCTTTGATTGGTGCGCCAACTACAACCATACTTGAGCCATTCTGACCTGGTAGCATCCCAGCTCGGTGGTCCAAGGCTGGACTACTGTAATGCGCTATATGTAGGGCTACCCTCGAGAACAGTTTGGAAGCTACAGTTAGTACAAAATGCAGCAGCTCGGTTTGGTTACAGGGGCAGGACTCAGTAGGACCACTCCTTCAGCAGCTGCATTGGCTGCCCATTCACTTCCGATCTCAACTTAAGACGATGGTACTGATCTTTAAGGCCCTTCAAGACTTAGGCCCAGCCTACTTAAAGGACCACCTCGTCCCATACACAGCAGTTCGCCCTCTTCCATCATCTAAAGGGGCTCTCCTTCAAGTGCCCCTCTATCCCAAGTTAAAGGGATGGCAGCTCGGGGGCGAGCCATCTCTGTAGCGGCTCCACAAATACGGAATTCTCTTCCAGAAGAACTAAGAACTACACACTCTCATGGCCTTTCGGAGAGGGCTTAAATCATACCTATCTCGTCTGGCCTTTGGATGATGGTTGGCTATCTACCCTCTATCCCTCTGGAATACTATCATAGATTGTTTACTCTCCTGGTCAATTGTTTTCCCACCCTCCAAAGGGCCTGATGAGGAGAACTGGACATTCTTGAACATTCTCTGTGTTCCCGTTAACTGTTTCATGTTTTGTTTTTATTTATTTATTACTTTTTGTGGTTACATTGTATTTTGTTTGTTCTCTGTAAGCTGCCTTGGGCATTTGCTTCAGCATGGGAAAGGAGGGGTACAAATTCTTCAAATAAATATTCCCAGGTAAGGGCACTCACCATTCCTGGGGCCGGCCATCTCCCCATCCGCCATCACCGACCTCAACGGAGAGGCGGCCCGTGGGATGGCGGGGCAAAAGGGAGCGGGTGGGAGCCTTCCTGCCAGCTGGAACGCCCGAGCTGCCCCCCCCCGATCTGACATGGGACGCAGTGGGACAGAGGTGGGAGGGGCAGGGGACGCTTCGGCTGCGGTGGAGCTCCAGCTGCTGCCGGCTTCCCCACCAGATGGTGGGCCGCCTCAGAGGCGAGCCTGTGGAGGAGCCCGCCACCCGCTGATTGTCATGGCGGTGACCCCGGCAGCCCCTCCCGCCAGCGACGCTCCGGAACCGAGGGGCGCCCCACCCCTGCGCGGGAGGCACCCTGCGCAGCCCTCTATGGGGCAGGGCGAACCCTCTCCCAACTCCTGGGGCTGGGTTGGAGGGCGAGGGGGTGGGGTCTCCCCTACTTGAGGGCAGCCCGCGTCCGTGATGAGGTGGTCTGTTGGAACGAGAGCAAGAGAGGGCATGGAGGTGCAATCTGTGTCTCTCTCTGACGGATCTTGCAGAAAGGAGGAGGAAAGTAGTGAAGCAACTCCCTCCCCTTTTGCTCGCCGATGCAAGCGCTGAGACCAGAGCGGCCACCTCTCCAGGTCAACAGGACGACCGACGCCACCTCGACCTTCAGCCTAGGCCAACCCTTTCGGCCCGGACATGGACGGACGCACCTAGGGAGCAGGGGCCCTTGGCCAGGGTACCCCACAGGTATACAGCATTGGTTCTCAAATGTTTTAGCATCAGGACCCACTTTTTAGAATGACAATCTGTCTGGGATCCACCGGAAGTGATGCCAAGGCCAGAAGTGCCATCGATGTGATGCCAGAACCTGCTGCTTTCCTGAGAATATAATGCAGCAAAATGTTGGGTGATTTCTCAGTCATTTTCCAATAGCAAAGTGAATCAGAAAGGAAAAAAAGCCTATTTACATCCTTGACACAAGCAAAACCACCACATAGCCTTCTCCATTTCCAGCATCCCTTCTTCCCATATTTTCAATATGGCTGCTCTAGGTGCTTTGCAAACCACCTGAAACTGGATTGCGACCCACTGGTGGGTCCCAACCCACAGTTTGGGAACCATGGTATACAGCACTGCAGCATAAGGCTCTGAAAGAACAGACTACAAGCCTGACTCATAGCCAGCCAAATTCCACATGTCTTGTGTAGACCAGACTGTAGCCCCTTAACATAGGTATTCAATTCACAAACTCAGAAAAAAGTTGCTGTTAATTCATGTCAATATGCAAGATGAAAGAGGGAGTCTCAAAGCAAAGGACATATATACTATATCTTTCATTTATAGAATACTTACAGATGCCAAGCCCATTATTCTTGGGAATGTGAGGGATGAACATCCATCAGGACTTTGCCCAAATGTTGTATATGGAGTCTGAAACCAAGCCTTCTCATTAGCCCAAACCACATCACACAGAGGTAATATAGATGCTCCAAGTCCAATAGCTGGGCCGTTTACTGCTACAATGATGGGCTTCTTAAACTGAATGAATGTATTCACAAAATTCCTGAAATGAAGCAAGGATTCAATGACAACACATTTTAATAGCAAAGTCTTTTAGCCACAATCCAATTTTTTACCCCCTTGCCAACAGCTACTTTTAAATTAAGGGTTCAATCCTATCCAACTATCTAGCACTGATGCAGCTACAATGCAGCCCCAAGGCAAGGGAATAAACACCACAGGATGCAGCACACACCCGACTGGCATGGCTAACATGAGGGCTAGAAAATTGGATAGGATTTGGTCCTAGGTCTTGAAATGTTGAAACCTTTCTGGAAATGTTGGTAGGCACAGACACACTTTTCTATCAGAGTACGAAAGGAAACTGCATGTAATGGTTTAGATAAAAAAATTGAAGTATGAATAACCACATATATGATGGCAGTGGGTCCACTTCAATCCCATATAGACCATTGTTTTTGCTTGTTTTTCAAATCTTTTCAGTGTCGCTTGCAAATCCTTCGGCAGTCACTGAAGTGGAACAGTTTAATTTGCCCTGTACCAGTCACTTGCCTGTTGACCATTCTGTTAAACATGATTTTTTGCACTCTGGGCAAGAGGCAAGAAGTTGCAGGCAGACAGCTTACTTCTGCAGTTCTGGGAGATCAAAGGATCACGCTCAGCAGGACAGTCAGCAGGCAAGCAGCTGGAACAGCATGATTTCAGCTGTTCCACTTCAGCAACTGCTAAAGAATTTGCAACCAACACTGAAAGGATTTGAAAAACAAGCAAAAACAAAGGATCACTTTGCAAGCAAAGGTATCTGTAGGATGCTTCAGAAAAGCTCCAGCTGTTCTGCTTCCCACTTCACCCAGACTGGTGGTAATCAGCACCATTTGTTTTTTTGGATCATGCAGGGGACTGCCTGTTCACTTAACAACTGATTCACTTAACAATGGAGATCTGAGAACGTATTCCCATCACTAAGCGACACACACTGGTGTAATAACACTTCATAATAACACTTTTACGCACCGGTGTACTAACACATCAGTGTAATAACACTTTGTGTTAAGTTGATGTAGTCTTTACAGCAACCCTATGAAGGTGAAAAACAATTCAATCCTATGCCTTTAAGGAAGTACCATAAGGCAGTACCATTGCAGGACTTACTCCCATTAAAGTGTGTGTGGAATTGCAATCTAGGTATTATTATTCCCTTACTGCAGCTAGGCTAAGAAGGAGTGCAGTAAGTGCCTCCTGGGACTAAGTGCCTTGAGACAAAGTGCCAGGTAAGTGAGTTAAGTATCCATGCAAGGAGAAGGGGGGAGGAGGGAGAAGTGAAGGGTAAGTGTACTCTTTCATTTGTCTAATTTTAACTCAACTTAAGTTTCACCTTAAAGTTAGAATATGCCCTAACCAGAGGGGAGAATTTTGAAGGTCCAATGACTAGGGCACAGGAGTTAGGTAGGGAAATAAATATAATAGGCACAAACATAAAAAAAGCAGCAAGGCAGAAATTTGATGGGGAGTTCATTCTGAATAAAAGTACAGCTCAAGTCTAAAATAGGTCTGCTCAAAAGTAGATTTATTCTGAGTAAAACAGGCCAGTCCTTTTCAATTAATCAGAAGGGCAGGGAGAGAAGCTAGGTAAGAGTATATAACTAGGCCTGCCTTGTGAGTGCGCTTTTTACGAGCTGTGAGTGCTTCCTGCGACTAAGTGCCTTGGGACAACGTGCTGGGTCAGCAAGTATCTGTGCAAGTTAAGCAACAGGGCAAGGAAGCCAAGGCCCCAAACGCTGCCCTTCAATCCCCTTGAGAAGAGGAACAGCCAACTCCCAGACAGCAATATAGTCAGACACACGGCAATTGGGTGAGGGCTATCGAAGAGTTTTGTATTGAGTGTCACACATATGACTATATGCTTCTTGCGCATAAGTCATGGGTGTGTTGTTGGTACAATGAGCTCCAGGCACTCGGGGAACACGTTTGCTCCCTTGAGGCAGTGGTTACAGATCTGGAACAACAGAGGCTGGCACGGATGAACCATGGAAAGACTTCTGGGGATGTGCAGGCTTTGTCTCACCCTCAGACAGACAGCTTTTTAGCTGCCAGGGTAGGAAGTCTCAGGGCTGGAGGATGTCATTGTGGAACAGAGGGAAACAATCCTCTAGGGACAAATGACTCCTTCAGGAGATGGGCCCATATCCAGTCGCACTAAGGATACTCCTCGGGGAAAGGGGACGGGGGCTCCTTGTAGTGGGCGATTCTATTGTCAGGAACATGGGGGGGGGGAGGTCTGTGAGAACCACATGGTGACTTCCCTGCCTGATGTAAAGGTTGCAGGCATCACATCTTGTCAAAATTCTCCCCTCTGATTAAGGCATATTCTAACTTTAAGGTAAAACGTAAGTTGAGTTAAAATTAGACAAATGAAAGAGTACACTTATCCTTCACTTCTCCCTCCTCCCCCCTTCTCCTCGCACGGATACTTAACTCACTTACCTGGCATTTTGTCTCAAGATAGGCTGGTAGAGAGTGCAGGGGAGGAGATAGCGGTTGGGGTGCATGTTGGCACCAATGACATGGGGAAATGTGGCCGGGAGCTCCTGGAGGCCAAATTTAGGTTGCTAGGGAGGAAGCTTAAAGCCAGGATTCCAAAAGTAGCATTCTCAGAAGTGCTACCTGTTCCACACGCAGGGCCTCCTCAGCAAGAGGAGCTCAGGGGTCTCAATATGAGATTGTGGAGGGGTTTAGATTTATTAGACACTGGGGAAAGTTTAGGATAAGCCAGGCCTGTACAAGAGGGACTGCCTTCACTTGGCAAATTAAAGATCAGTAATATCCACCAGCTTTTACTGACATGGCAGGTGGCATTTTTATTGAGCTGTATTTTAATATTGGGGTCCAGGTGTTTAGTTGTTTAAGCTTTTTTAGTATTGTTTTTACTGTAATTGTATTTGTCTTATGTTTTTAAATTGTTAGTCGCCTTGAGTCCCCTTCAGTGTGAGAGAAAGGCAGAATAGCAATAAAGTAAGTACGTCAGTCAGTCAGTCAGTCAGTCCAGATGGCATCCACCCAAGAGTTATTAAGGAACTAAAGAATGACGTTGCTGATCTGCTAACTATAATACCTTTTAGAATTCTTAGCCTAACGTCCGTTCCAGGTAAGATGGTGAAAGGTCTCATCAGATACAAAATCCAAAACACATAGAAAAACAAGGCTTGCTGATGGAGAATCAACATGGCTTCTGTAAGGGTAAGTCTTGCCTCACAAAATTTTTAGAATTATTCAAGAAGGTCAACAGGCATGTGAATATGGGTGAACCAGTGGATATTATATATCTGGATTTTCAGAAGGCATTTGACACAGTCCCTCACACTAAAGGCTGCTGAGAAAACTTCACAATTAGGGAATAAGAGAGCAGGTCCTCCTATGAATTAAAAATTGGTTGAGGACCAGAAACAGAGAGTGTGTATCAATGGGCAATTTTCACAATGGAGAGAGGTGAAAAGCGGAATTCCCCCAAGGATCTGTCTTGGGGCTGGTGCTTTTCCACTTGTTCATAAATGACCTGGAAACAGAACTAAGTAGTGAGGTAAGGTGGCCAAATTTGTGGATGACACTGAATTTTCTAGGTGGTGAAAACCAGAAGGAATTGTGAAGAGCTCCAGAAGGATCTCTCTAAACTGGGAGAATGGGCAGCAAAATGGCATATATGTTTCAATGTAGACAAGTGTAAAGTAATGCATATTGTGTAACAAGTGTAAAATAATGCATAAAAAAAATCAAAACTTCACATATACAGTAATGATTTCTGAGCTGTCTGTGATGGATCAGGTGAAAGATCCCA
Source organism: Lerista edwardsae (assembly GCA_029204185.1). Classification (NCBI taxonomy): domain Eukaryota; kingdom Metazoa; phylum Chordata; class Lepidosauria; order Squamata; family Scincidae; genus Lerista; species Lerista edwardsae. The sequence goes on from JAJKFI010000019.1 coordinate 16,863,487, forward strand.
GGGTGCTGGTGGACAGCTCAATGAAAGTGTCGACCCAGTGTGTGGCAGCAATGAAGAAAGTCAATTCCGTGCTCAGGATCATATTGCCATTGTACAAATTGATGGTAAATCCAGATCCTGAGTATTGCGTACAGTTCTGGTCACCACAATTCAAAAAGGACATAGTGGAACTAGAAAAGGTGCAGAACAACCAAAATTATTACTGGGCTGAGGCACCTCCCTTATGAGGAAAGGTGCAGTGTTTGGGTCTAGAAAAGAGGCACCCAAGGAGGGATATGAATGAAACATACAAAATTACACAGGGGGTGGATAGAGGGTTGCCCTTTTCCCTCTCAGACACCAGAATCAGAGGCATCCACTAAAGTTGAGTATTGGGGGAGTAGGAAGAGACCAAAGAAAATAGTTCTTTACCCAGAATGTAATTAACCTGTGGAACTCCTTGTTGTAGGATGCGGTGACGGCATCTGGCCTAGATGCCTTTAAAAGGGGATTGGACAGATTTATGAAGGAAAACTCCATCACAGGTTATGGCGACGACTGGTATGTACAGTTCTGAGATTATCTGGTTGTTCATTATGAAGGCTGGGTAGGAATGTTTTGCTATCATGCAAATTGGCTATGGATGGCAGTTTTTTGCCTACCTCAGACTGCTGAGGGAAGGTTGGCAATGGGGTGTCCAGCCCATGCTCCGCCCCAGGGTTGGGTTGATGCTGGGTGCCCGCAGCACCGAATCCTCACCTTTTCACTACCCACTGACATGCCCCCCCCCACCACACCAAGCTCCATTTTGGAGCTATATGAGGGCAAGGGAGGGCAGCTGGGCCAAACAATGCTCACCTCTCAGAGAGGCAAGCTGCCTCATCGTCGCCCTCCTCCCGCTTGAGAATCATGCCACCTTGGGCATTCCACATACACACACACCCGCAAAATGGTAGGACCCTGACTGAAGGCAGTGTATTCAGTAGGTTTCATGTTTTTAAAAAATAGTCACTTGTGTTGAATAAAGTTGATTGAAGGGTGCGAGGGTAAATAGGCTACCTGAGAATGCCATATGCAGGGAGGGGACAGCGAGATACAATTATCTTGTTGTCTTGTGCATCTGGTGGGCCACTGTGAGATACAGGAAGCTGGACTAGATGGGCCCTTGGCCCATCCCAATGACTGCTTTCCCAGGGCCACCGTGTTATAATTCAGGGAAGAAGTGAGATATCAACCACAAGAGTCCTGATCTGAAATCCAGTCTCTTAGCCGCTATGCTACACCAAAACACTTACAAGGTTTAGGAAAGTCTCTCCCTTCGTTAGGAGAAAAGTGGTCAAGGAGTCAGTAAGGGCAATATTGTTGTTGTTTAGTCGCTAAACACTTTCTATGTAGACCTCTATGTAGAATATAAGGGCTATATTGCCCCTGTTTATAAACAGAGGTCTACATAAAAAGTGTTTTCTCATTGAAAATATTTCCCATTATAATGGGTACCAGACCTTTTTATTATTATTTTTAATAAAGGAAAGCTGTAAGTTTTAATATTCTAACACAGCTTCTTATCTCCTAAATACTCAACACTGCACAGGCCATGCTTGAAATATACCACTGTAATATTTTGTAAAACCTTTTAATGATTAATTCAAAAATAAACTTATAATGCTTTCACATAAAGAGATATTCAAATTAGATTTTAACTACGTAAACAGTACAAATTTGATGGCTGTGAAAAAATATTTGAAGTGTGACTAGAATAGCAGCCAGCAGCGGTTCCTGTATCAAAGATGACTTGTTATGGCATTTGGCACCCTTGAATTGCTAAGCAGAGTGATAAAAAGCAGTTTTACAAACCTAATAGCATCTGCCATCTTAGTACTTTCCCTTTTTCTATCATCTGTCAAGCGCCGAATAAAATAAATGAAGTCAAGGCCACAGCAGAAGACACTGCCAACCGCACTGAGAAGAACAAGCTTGCTGTCATCAGCTGCTGCTGTGTTCAGTGCACTTTGGACTTCTTTCATTACCTGGAAAAGACAAGTTCAATGCATGAATATAAAATGCAAAAAAGATGAAGCTCTCTCTCTCTCTCTCTCTCTCTCTCTCACACACACACACACACACTATGCAATCCACAAAATCTAAAATTAGGACAAAGTTCATTTCAACGTACATTTTTTCACAGCAGAAACATCAATGGAATCCCATGCAAATACCCAAGTTTTTTAACATGAAAAGATGTTTTCCAAGAACATTCTAAACACTTTAAAATTAAAATTCAACAGAAGATCTAAATTCCCAGTAAGCCAAGAAGCTTACAAATAAGGAAGGTAGAAATGAATATAGATTCAAGATCTAAAAACTCTTTAAATGTTCAGTTTTTCAAAATTAATGTAATTGCTGAAAATACAATCTTGCTCTATTTTTTTTTGTCACTTACTACTCCAACAATCTAAATCTACCAATCCTCCCTAAAATCTCCTGCTTCCTTAAATCAACTCTTCCCATTCTTCTTTACTGTTGCCACTAACTGGTCATTTAAATCCCACCTCAAAACCCACTTTCTCAACATAGTTTAGTTTCAATCCCTTTAGATTGCAAGAATCCCCTTGGACCAAGGAACTCTTCATTTCTGTTGTTCTGTAAACCATTTTGTGAGTGGTTTTGTGGACATTTTGATTAATTTTTATCTAATATTTGTCCCATTTTTCTGAGAGATCAACATGTTTTGTAGAAAATAAACATCACACACACACAAATTAAAACAATATCTATGAACACTAACACAGCAAAATTAAAATGAATGAATGAATGAATAATATAAATAGCAACAGTTAAAAAAACGATTACGATTCATGAAGGTCTTGCCAAAGTATGTTTTTAATGTCTTCATAAAAATTGCAAGTATGGAAGCTGAATCGGTCTTTCTGAAAAGAGAGTATCATCAGTGGGCCATGATGATACTCATGGTAGGCCTCTTTTGCCTACCAACCATGAAACACAGGTACCGTATTGTCTGCGTGCTGATGGGCCACTGTAAGGTACACAGTGAGGACAACCAACTAAATGGGTTAACCTGATCCAGCATTGCCCTTATCTCTGTCAATGGTAAACCAGTGAGAGTGGCTTCTGATGTAGCTCTCAAGGACTAGGCAGTGGATATGAGAGAATGTGGCCGCTCAAGCAATGGGGTCTCAGATAATTAAGGGCTTCAAAGGTCAAGGCCAGCAGCACTATGAATGAGACATGGAAGCAACCTGGTAAACCAGATAGTGCAAATTAGGTTTTTAAAGTTCCCAATTACTTGTCCTTGCTTGTAATCCAGTAACTGTGTTCTGAACCTGTTGAACTTTTTTTGATTTTTGCAGCCCTCTGTGAAGTCCCCTAAACATTTATTTCTGGGAGTTTGGGGGCATCAGAAACAAATTTACAGGGGATTTCAAAAACAAGGAGATTGGAAGTCCCTTGTGCAACTGGATTTCCTTTACTCACAGAAAAACCTTCAAATACAATAAAATGACAACAACACCATCACTATGCCACAAACCTCTCCTCCCAAAACTAAGCAGCCAAATATTTCTAACCTCTGGATTTAATGAATTGTTCTCCGATGATTTTGTGGATAATAGAATGTGCGTGAAGCCATCTTGTTTCCTGACAACAATGTCTCTGTACCGATAAGCACTTTCGGTTTGCCTCACACTGAACCGCAGCCTTTTGTCAAAAGGTTGGTCCCTCCTTTCATCAATAAACCTTCGTTTGCTGGCTGTCACTCCTGCTACCGATGTCTGTATGTTGGTACCATTGGTTGTTAATGCTTCTATAAAGGTAGATGTACCTGTGAAAAGTTTCAGTGAAGTATGCTTTGATATTGGATTCATTCATTTAGCAATTAAAAGCCCAATTAACATGGAAAAATATGCCAAAATGTTATAGCACAGCACAACAAAAGCTGAACATCTGGAGGCCATTCAAAAGTCTGAAAAAGGCACAACATTAAACAAAATTGTTGGATATTACCTAGGAGGCATGAGGAAAAGAAAATATGAGATGTTGAACCCTTGGGGGAAAAATATCCAAAAAGGTAAGTGTTAATTTTTGAGTTTTCTTAATACTATAGCAACATAGTAAAACACAAAGCAGCAGATATTTATTAAGTTAGCATATTCATGTTTATGTCCTCCAACCGGGTAACCTCACATCATCTTCCCAAACAAAAAACTAGTTGTAAGAAACCTTGCAATCTGGTTTTCATATTTAATTGCTGACATTTTTGTATATTTTGTTGAGAGTTTTGCTACCTTTATTTGTATCTTGGCTCCAGTAAAGCCAAGCACATTGTAATCCAGATATCATAATTCCTTGTTTACAGACGTCTCACTTCTTCAGCTTAAAAAACCCTTCACTGTAGTAGTTTTAACACCGCATAGTTTTGTTTTGTTTTTTAATCTTGGAAATCTTATGTTATGTCTGAAAAAAATTCTGTGCAACTTGAATTCATCCAATATTTTGAACACGGAAGAAACCAAGCCATCACCTCACTTACTCAAACAGAAGAAGCAACACATGTGCTTGCCTGAAGCAAATTTATTTCCCCTCAATCTAAACAGACAATTGCCAAAGAACAGGGGGAAAAGCTTCAAGGTTCTTTTGGGGCTGGAGACAAACATAATATTCTTATATTAATATTATTTTTAGTGGACTAAAAACTACATTCTTTGGCTGTGCTATGACCCTGATTTCACAATTAATCAGCAGATGAGCAAAATACCAAATTGAACACCGCTTGAAGGCCATTACTTTTGATCCTCCCTGCTCACTCGATTCAGGTAATCAAGTGACCCACAATCAGGTGCCTAAGATGGAAGCCATACAACTTCCTCCTCAAACACCTGGTTAGATTTCTCCAGCCAAAGGAGCAGGGCAAGGCCGACAGATTTCAATTACTGTTCTGTTCACTGGAAAAGTCATTTACCAATTTAGATGAGAAGGCAAACTTGCAGCATGAATGAAGAATGTGCTGAGTTCACTTTCTGTCTCCAGCCTTCCACACATTCGAGTGAGAAGAATCTGAACAAAATCAGGTGCAGTGACTGTCAAGAGTTCTTGAGTACCACCAAGTGAAAAGACAATGCTTTGAAGGCAGGGAGATCAGGGTAACTATGAACCTTCATATAGAGAGGTAAGAGACAAGGAGCTTGTAGCCAGCTAGAATAAGCTCCTACAACTCAGGGCACAATCCTATGCAGCGCCAGAATGGTGAGGCCGACTTGGCAGCGCCATATCCGATGCTGCATAGGAGATGCTGGAGCCTCCCCCCCCCCCCACAGCAAGGGCGCGTGCGCTCCCTTACCATAGGGGAGGCTCCAGCCTCCCCTATGGGCTCCTCAGATCTGCGCCTGCTAAAGAGCAGGTGCAGATCCCACGCTGCAAGAATTGGGACCACACGGCCTCGTGGACAGGCTTGGGAAGTGGCCATATGGCCACCTCCCGAGCCCACCCATGTCCTGCCCAAGTCCCAACCCCAGCCTCCCTCCCTCCCACCAATCCCTGTACTGATATGGGACAGAGCTTCCCTTGTGCTGACTGCCTTCGGTTGGCGCAAGGGAGGCTCTCTGTTGGCGCTCTGAAGCCAATGCTACGAGTAGCGTCAGCTTCAGAGCTTTAGCGCCGATGCGAGGGTGCCGCTCGGCCCTCCCGCATTGGTGCTAAGCACATAGCGTCGGCGCAACGACACTGCGTCAATGCTATGCGCAATCTAGGATAGCGCTGTCAGTCCTGGAAGGGCATACTAAACAGAAGTTAAATTGCAGCGGCAGAAGGACACCAGGCAATATTTAGTTTCTTCTGATAAAAAATTTTGCAAGCCTCTGAAAACTTCTGTTAACAAACTATATGGGACTACCTAGTCAATTCCAAGCAGAGGAAACTGAACCGTCAGATAAGAAGTGGGCAATACTACTCTGATTATAGAAATGGTACAGTATTTTTTTAAGTGTCAAAAGAAGAAACTGGAAAGTTTGTTAGTGGATAATTCAGAAAAATGTTTTAAAAGGCATGTGAAAGTCAACTCTCGCATCATCAGAGAGATTTTCAAATATGTATTTTAGTTTCCTTTTTAAAATATTTTCCAGCAGCAAAAATTAATGACATTTAAATTTGTATTTAACAGGGAAGTTACTGGCAAAGATTCATCTCAGGGTTTTCCTTTTTAAAAACATTTTAACTTGATAGCAATTCTACTGCGGAATAAGAAAAACTAGAATGGTAATATATTATCAACTGAATTCATAACCTTACATATAGACATGGTTTTTATAATAAGCATTTCAAAGTCTAATAAAGCTAACTATTCTCATTTTGGCTCAACTGCAACAATATTTAAAATATGAATTTCACAAATGCATGAGAGAACAAGGGCAGCACAGCATACAATATACATGATTTGTCATTATACAGAGCAGTAAGAGCAGCAGTTAATTCTTCTATTAAACACATTTGCAATCCTATTCTAGCCACACTTTTTTTAAAGAAAGTCCCACTCAGTTCAATGGGACTTAATCCTAAGAATGCATACTGAAATGTATGCATTGTTGAGTTTTTATGACTCAAGCAAATACTCAAGAAAAATCTACACAACACCACCACAGGCTGTTTTTTCCCACAAGAGACTTTAATAAGTGTCATAGGATTTCTAACCTTCAAAAGTGAAGTCGTTTTTAATTTAGACTAAACAAACTTAATTTAACATATTCATTATGGAATTATTTCAATGGTACTTAAACAGCAGGGGAGCAGTACCCACAATTTACAAGAGGTGCTACACCTTCCCCCTCCAATTAAACAAGACAAGATAGTCAAACACAAACGTACTGCCATTGAAGCTATTAACTGGCTGGATTTCACCTTATATGATGTATGAAATAATTCAGTGACAACTGTAGTGTGATAAAAAAGGCACAGGGGAGAAAGTGTTGAATGTCTGTGCATACATGAAAGAGATTAGCATTAAGTACATAATCTGTGAATAAAGCAAACAAAGAATTCCGTGTTAGTTAATACTTGTTGATTGTACATCATGACTCAAGAACAAAAACCTACCCTGCTTCCTCTGAGTGTTGCATACATCTGGCAGATTTTACCTCATCACTGGATGTTTTCTGTATTCACTGTGATAATTGCACTGGCAGGTTGCTGGGGGCTTGAGGGCAAACATAACCTTCCCATGGATGTTACCACAACCACCAATACAAAGGAATGGGGTCAAGCTTGGTCAAGAGGGTTCTAAGCCATTGCTCTATGTTTATGCCATCCTGTCCACAAGATCCCTACAGAATGAAGCGGTATGCTGTCCAACAATACTATGATTCCATTATTATGAAACTCTAACTAGCTCACTGTCTCTAGTCAGTCACCATACATGTGACTGCAACTTTCTCAAGTTCCATAGGAATTTTACCACATGAAGATGGCAAGACTACACAATGAGAATTAAATTAAAAATCTGAACCTACCCAAAGATTTCAGTGCTGCAGATCTATTCTCTACTAGAACATATGCATTTTCATTATCATAAGTTGCTTTTAAAACACTTTCCTTCACTTTGCACTCTTCATTCTCCAAGACCAGTAAGGCAACAACAGGCTATAGTTAGCTAGCTACAGCTTTATTACATTTCTGTGAACCTATTTCAATAGAGAGCAAGATACAGAGAAGGCAGTGCAAACAAAAACTCATTTACAAATGCTAATAGCCTTATAGAATCTAAACGGAGACCTGCAATCTAAGTGCTTGTATTCTCAAACACTTGTAACCATGAACCAGAAACACTTGTAACCATGAACAGAAAAACACACACCTTTTTCTCCAATGTTCATTGTAGTCTAGTTGCTGATTTTGCTTTCACCCAACACCTCATGAAATGTTTTTCACCCATGTCGACACCACTCATTTCCAGCAAAGATCCAGTTACATCACTTGACTAATAGCTTATAGAGACTAGGAAAGATATTTACCATGATCTAATGATAGTTCATGAGTTTCTTTCCCCTAGGAATATATTTTGATTAACTTTGGTAGCCAAGAGTACAATCCTACACTAGGAAGCAAGCTCAAATAAACCCAACAGAACAAGCAAACAGGATTAGGACTCATCAGTTAAAATCTTGCATACTACTTATATTCATGTCGATTATCTTTTTGAGGGGAGAAGATTGTTTAATACTCTGTCTAGTATATATTTTACTGTATTTCAGAAGGTCTTCAATATGTACACCAGATGGCCTTGTGCTTCAAAGGAGGAGTAACACAAAGTGTATGCATTGTTTTTTACTGACCTTCCATTAAGATAATCATACAGCTTCTAATGAATCACTCCTCTACAATTGAGTTTGAATACTTCTTTAAGGAGGATACAATATTTTTATAGATTTATGATTCTCTTCCAAACTTTTTCATACTTTTTAAATTTCAGCAGTACAACATTGTTGGACTTTCCTTTTTCACCCCTACCTGTTTATAAAACCTATTATAATACGCGCACAATGAGTGGTAATGAAGGATGAACATGCTTTTCCTTTAAAAGAAACTAATTAAAAATCAGTCCACATTGCATAAAAATGCATAAAAATGAAAAAGAAGATAGCATATGTTTAAATGGTAAAATAAATAAATATAAATTTATATTTATTTATATTTATACTAAAATAAATAAATGGTCTAAATAAAAAATTTTAATGTTTCATTTAGACACCTGTACAAGCAATATTCAATTTATTACTTGTTGGTTGAAGTTTTCATACAAAAGCTTTCATGTCTGTACACGTCTTCATCTGCAGGTGTCAAAAGTCTGCATGTTCAGACTTGAACAACCCCCTCCACAAGCTACTGTTGCGATGACTCAGCTAGTTCATCCTTCATTACCACTCATTGTGCGCGTATTGCATAGTTTTCCTGAAAACTTTGATTCCATATAGCTCTGGAACCAGTTGAGTCTCAGTCACCAAATTTTTAACAAATGTTTATACCATGAAGATGTGCTTTGTGAATTAATTTCGTAATTTTTGACTCAGTCCTTTTTGAGATACTCTTCTTCAAATATTGAAAAAGTTTGCCGTTTCGGTATTTTTAAAAATTTATATAAAAAAAACGACAAGCTTCTCAAGCTTCATATTTTTACAGCAAGTTTACCTATAATAAATCTACAAAGGAAATGAAAATTGAAGGTGAGTCTTTCTTCCTTTTAGTGAATTTACAGCTCTGAAGTTCTTGTTTTCAGTTAATTTAAACTTAGAAGTTATGTATTTTTTCTCCACTCCCCTTACCATTTAGGTACAACAATGTTATTACAGAATCTCTAGAGCATTTTCTTCTGAACATTTTGGTTTTTATTTTGTCTTGATATCTTCAAAATTAACAGAGTTATAAACATTTACGCAAAACTTGTTTTCAGCTAAAAATCGGTTCAGAAGCGAACTTAAAATGGCCGCCAAAAAAAAAGTAAAAGCCTAAAAAAAATTTTAAACACGGTTTTGAGCTCACTTGGTATTGGGGAGTAACTGGTAAAAAAAATAAGAAAAACAAAAATGACGAGCAACAAATTTTTTTTTATCTGGGTGTTTTTTAATGGATTGACCCAATTTGTAAAAACGTTTGTGTTTATGAATAAAGCCTGCCTATGTAAACCGCCTTGAGTTAGTCAGAGGAGCAATCTAATGACCTAAGAAAGGCAGTATATAAATAAGAGCATTATTATTTATTATTACTGCATTATAGCACATGTAGTTAAGCTGGACACAGTTGCCCATCTGGTCACTGCAAAAAGGTTTCAATATTACAATGTAGTGATGAAAATGTAAGCCCACATTAAACAGCTATCACATATTGTTAGAACATTATTTCTAGAACATTATAGTAGTTCTGAGGTGTGGGGAGGTCATGCGTGGGCTCCCTGTGCGCCTCAGAACACCTCCCAGATGCAACTGGAAGTCACTGAACCAGAAGTGACTTCTGGCTGTGTGCAGGAGGCTTTTTGAGGAGGCAATGCTACCTCCAGAGGGTCCACTGCAGCTTCTAAGTAAATTTTTGGGGTACAGGAGGCCTGCTCCACCCCCACAGATTTCAGTATCCATGGATTTCTGTTATCTGTGGGGTCATGGAACCAATCCCCTGTGGATACCAATGGCCCACTGTTTTTGTTGTGAAATCAAAATGAAAAGATCCATACACTTTGCAAGCGATAAATGCAATTTATTATATTGGATTTTTTAAACACTTTTGATTATGGGTTTAGACCACAGAATTCCTGAGATCCTGGAAAAGAAACAAATACTGTAGCCTTCCTTCGGCAATAGCTCCCCTAAAAATTAAAAGAGACTCATCAAAATCATGCCTGTAATTGTTCATGGTCATGAAATTTTGCTCTTGACTGCTAATTTAAGGTAGTGCTTTTCTATAGCCAAGTTTTCAAAAAAATTAGCTTGTGTTCTAAACTGGGAAGAAACATCATCCTCTGTTATTAAGGCAGCAATCTTAAACACACTTACCTGGAACTAAATACTACTGAAATCAGTGGAATTTACTTCTGCATAGTCAGGCATAGAACAACACTTGTGTGCTTTTCAAAAACAACAACAACAGCAACAACAACAAACTCAGAGGGATTGTTCCCTCTCTCCTTTGGAAGGCTAAATAGGAAACTGTACAATTTTAATGTAGTCTCTCTTTGTGTTTTTTTAAAGTGGGGGGAAAGATACAGGTATATTATTCCTTATCCAGATATCCGAAATCCAGATTATTCCAAAATTCAGACATTTTTGTCCAATAATTTTTTTTTAATTTTCTGTAGTGAGAACACTACAAGATCTTGTGCTCATCCCAAGTATAGGCTGTAAGCTTTATCCTCTGCTCTGTGGTGTGTGCCTATATAGACATTGTTGAAAAAGAGGCCAGCAGACACCTAAATGGGTAACAGTGAAAAGAGCAACGGGAAATATTTCTCATTATATTTATGCAATTATTCCAAAATCCAGGCAAATTTAAAGTCCATACATCTTTCTGTCCTAAGGGATACTCAATGTGTATTTGGGGGTGTGAAAGTTAAATTACCATATTAAAAAGAATAGGGAGAGGCACGCACAGAGCTGCTAGCTGAACAGGATGGGCAGGCAGGCAGTGGGGACAACAGAGCCTAAGAGTTGCTACAACAGAGAAGCTGATAGTCAAAAGGAAGGAAATTTGTTGCCTCAGGAAGGAAGCTACTCCATGTGGCAGTTCGAAGTCATGTCATTGTAAGGCCGGCTCTGACTGTGCAATATAGAGAGTACTACGTTGTAAAATTCATCAAGCAGGTTCACAACGGAATAGCTGAGGTCCACTGTATCCAAATCCACAAGAATTTCCTTTTCAAAGAGAACCTCCACAGAATTTCCAAATGGTCATTAAAAGGCACCCCACCAATCTTGTTCAGAGAGGAAGTAAGGAAGCAAGCGACACTGAGCAGTGCAAACAAGTGCCTGCCAAATAAGTAAGCAGGATCTTGTGATTCTATACTGCAATGTATAAATTGGGGGGGGGGGGAGAGAAATGCAGGTGAGTTAGTGCAAATAAAAACCTTTTAGCCGAAGTTTCACTTACCACTTATACACATATACTAAACTGACAATCAGCTAACATATAACACAGATAAACTCAAAATTTCTTTTTTGCCCTTAAATATACAAAAGATGCAAGCAAGAGGATGGTGTTCACACATGGGTCTTCAACTAAAGGCAAAATACAAACTGCACCCTTGGCCGATGCAAGCCACTTATGTTAACCCAATGGGAGAAGCACGGGTGCGAGAGCGTTGACCGGCACCCTCGTGATAGAAAGCAAGATTAGAACAAAATATTATGTAAAAGCACTGAAACAAAAAGAATTTTTTTTAAAAAAAACCTGCTTGAAAATTTAAACGGTTGACACTCACAAAAGGAATATAGCAACAGTAGCCTGCAGTTTTCAAGATGGCTATCCCCAGCCTTCTGCAACCCACCTGATATCATGCTGCGACCCAGCAAGTAGGTCCCGACCCACAGTTTGAATAACACTGACCTAGAGGCAGGCATAAATAGTGAGGTGGCCAAATCTGCAGATGACACAAAACTTTTCCAGGTGGTGAAAACCATAAGGGACTGTGAAGTGCTCCAGAAGGATCTCTTGAAACTGGGAAAATGGGCAGCAAAATGGCAGATGCATTTCAATGTAAATAAATGCCAAGTAATGCACATTGGGGGGAAAAGTCAAACATTTACATATAGGCTAATGAGTTCTGAGCTGTCTGTCACAGAGCGCAATCCTAAATTGAAGTTAGGCCGGCATAAGCTAAGCCAGCAAAGTTTGGCCAGCACAAAGGTCACCATAAAGTGTTTTTGGGCCACTCTCAGAATCAGGAAGAATGGCTCATGTCTGTGTGTTGACCTCTCTGACTGCGAGAGTGGTCCAAACATACTTTATAGTGGCATTGTGCCAGCCAAACTTTGCTGGTTTAATTTATGCCAGCCTAACACAGTTTAGGATTGCGCCCTAAGAGAGAGATCTTGGGGTGCTGATGGACAGCTCGATGAAAATGTTGACCCAGTGTGTGGCAATTGTGAAGAAGGCCAGTTTCATGCTCGGGATAATGAAAAAGTGGATTGAGAATAGAACAGCCAATATTGTATTGCCATTGTACAAAGCGATGGTAAGGCTACACCTGGAGTATTGCGTACAGTTCTGGTCATCATATCTCAAAAAGGACATAGCGGAATTAGAAAAATACAGAAGACAGCAACCAAAATGATTACTGGGTTGGGGCACCTCCCTTTAGAGGAAAGGTTCCAGCGTTTGGGCTCTTCAGTCTAGAGAGAAGGCGACTGAGGGGGGGACATGATTGAGACATACCAAATTATGCAGCAAGTGGATGGAGTATATAGAGGGAATCTCTTTTCCCTTTCACACAATACCAGAACCAGGGGACATCCACTAAAGCTGCGTGTTAGGAGAGATAGAACAAACAAAATATGTCATTACCCAGTGTGTAATTAGTCTGTGGAACTCCTTGCCACAAGATGAGGTGATGGCGTCTGGCCTAGATGCCTTTAAAAGGGAATTGGGACAGATTTATGGAGGAAAAGTCCACCACAGGTTACAAGCTATGATGGGTATGTCCAGTCTGAGATAAACTGGTCGCTCATCATGAGGGCCAGGTAGGAATTTTTTGCTGTCATCCAAATTGGCCAAGGATGGCAGTTTTTTTTGCCTACCTCAGACCGGTGAGGGAGGGATAGTGTGTTCAGTAGGTTTTATGACTTAAAAATTGATCACTTGTGTTTGATAAAGTTAAACCCCAACCACAGACTGGTATCTTCCACGGGGATGGTGCAACACTAACAGGCTACCTCAGAATGCCAGATGCAGGGGAGTGGTAGTGAGATACAAGTATCTGGTTGTCTTATGTGCTCCCTGAGGCATCTGGTGGGCCACTGAGATACAGGAAGCTGAATGAGATGGGCCCTTGGTCTCATCCAGCAAGGCTTTTCTAATGTTCTTAAACTGCATGTCTACTGTTCGATAATACACCTATAAGCAAATATGGTAAGATCCAATCAGCATTCTTGCTAATCATATACCTGACATATGACCCATAATGTATAACTTTCATCCTGGACCTCTCAGATTGCAGAAATAGGTTGCTTAGGCTATCAGTTAATACAAACATTTACCATTTATTACTACTTTGGAATGATGCCATTAGCAAAATAAACCCTTAGACTTTAAAATGGAAGTACATGACTGAAAAAGGTAGTTATTTCTTGCATAGGTAAAGGAAGTATTAGCTAACTTGTATCTCAAACAAAACAAAAAAACACCAGGCACTATGATTTTGCCTCTCTGCCACCAGGAGTAGAGAGGCAAAATCATGGATTGAAGTAGGTCAATCCTTAAAAAAAAGTTTTCATGAAGATATTCCTATACTAGTACGGTCTAAGATGGGTTCACAAACTGTGTTACAATGCCCTGCAAACAATGGTAGGAGGCTTGGCGGGCAGAGCTTCTGTGCGTGGTTTTCAAGCATTTGGACAGGCTCCAAGTGGTATTGTGCACCAGGTAGGTTTGGGAAGTGCTGGGGCTGGGGATTCCCAGAGAGAGAGAGAGAGAGAGAGAGAGAGAAATGAATGAAGCATAACTGCAGTGTCTGCACTATGGGGGTGTTGCAAGCCAGGTAAGTTTGGAAAGGGCGGGTGTAGGAGATTCCCATTATGATTCCCATGGAATGAAGTGAAGTAATGAAGTGTAACTGATGTGATGGGGAAGGGGGGAATGACAGTTAAACTCTATTTAGCACCCCTTCATCACATTGAAAAGTATCAAGCAGCTTGCTGCCCATATTTTATATATATTTTAAGATAAAATGTAAATATGAATGAGAGAGAGCGAGACAGCAGGACTGCTATATTGAACACTGAAATTGTGTAGTTACCACATGTAGTGAAATGTGCTGTTTGAGAAAATAAGCAGCTGTTTAGGGAAAATATGAACTGTTGTAGCAAACATTTGTGGGGACTGAACCCATGACATCTTAAGACTGGACAATAGAAGCAGAACTACCTGGTATGTGGATTCACAAAAAGCCAGTATGTCTGGATATATACCATTTATATAAATGGTAAATGCAGGGATTAATTAATGCATACACATTTATGATTATGCATATTATTACTGTATACATGTTTCAGTCAAGTTTTAATTGGAACTAATCTCATGTGTAGTATGTATGGTATAGATATTATGAATGAGTTAGGTGAGACACACAAGAGAGGTGAGACACACAAGAGATGAGATTAAATAATAGCTTCCTGATATGCATCAAGGACCCACCTGTCTACAGCAGATTTCAACGACTGAACAAAAACAGAATAAATAATTTAGGAACAGGATAATGCACTCAAGTAGCCACAATGTGATTAAATGGGATGTGGAAATCAAATTTAATTACTATCAGAGAAGAGCACTGTACAATTTGTGATAACTGTGGATGTGAAAACATTATGCACAGCAATCTGAAATACTAGTAATTTCTATCAGAAAAAAATGCCAGACTAAACATACATGGCAATCAAAATATTTTCTTCAAAATGTCTGGAGCAGCTTCAAAACAACTCCACATGGTTAAACAGGTCAATAGGAATGAGGGAAAAAAAGAATACGCTATACTTACAAGAAAATAGGAAGTAAAGAACACTGGGAAGAATACAGGGAGATGCTAAAACAGATAAAGAAGGATATTAGAAATGTAAAGCAAATCCTCTGAAATATACATAGTTACAGATGCTAAAAACAAACATTTCTAGCGATGTGGAATGAGAAAAAAATTAAGGCAGAACGGAAAGAGAATGAAGTGGAACATAATTTTGTCAGAATAT
Organism: Lerista edwardsae; assembly: GCA_029204185.1. Lineage (NCBI taxonomy): Eukaryota > Metazoa > Chordata > Lepidosauria > Squamata > Scincidae > Lerista > Lerista edwardsae. Next base: position 16,878,906 of record JAJKFI010000019.1, read on the forward strand.
GATAAACTATTGAATAAACTAGAAACTAGAATGCTAAAGAAATAAGAAACAAAGAATTACACTATTACAGGGCACTGTTAAGGTAAGGTTACATATGACCATTTTTTCCTGCATGGGAATAATTTCCCCTGTAAGAAAATCACATTCACTAATATTACCAGTGATCAATGTATATATGCATCTTAGATAGGTTCATAAAATGGGAATTTGCAGCCATCTAGGAAAACCATATATAAAATCTTGTCTGACCCTTCAAGGAGTCTGCAAACATAAACATTTAGGGATGGAAGAAGAGAGTGGGCTGGATGAAGGTATGAAAGGTGCACATGGCCCACACATCCCCTGCAGTTGTCCCTCATTCACATTAGTGAGGAGGGAAAAGACAGGGCATGATTGAGCGATTGACTCCTCCTCACATGGGGGCTGCTCCTTAGCTTGACAAGCTCAAACAGTAAATCATTTCATGAGATAAATAAGTGCAACCCCACCTACCCACACACAACATAATCATTCTTATAAAAATGGAACAGCAGCTGGCTGCGATAGGCCAAGAGAAAAAGAATTGAAACCTTATACATGATGCATTTCACTTTAGGGTTATATATCAAAAAGATTTTAGATTACTGACAACACTTTTAGGCCAGTGAAGAAGATATTAAAGAATTTTGACCCAAGAATGGTAAAAAAAAAAAAATCCTACAAGAAACACACCAACAGCCCAGTCCAATGCTCCCATCCTCCAACCCCAACAATGCAGCGCCACCAAAACAGCTCATGCTGCATCCTGTGTGTTTGTGGGGATAGTCCCAGAGGTCTCTTCTTGCTAAGGGAAAAGGATTTGGATTTGGTGGCTATTGAACCTACCCCCTTCCCAAACCTGATCCGCCCTCCCCACTGCTGCCCTGTTCTTCCCTCCCCCACCCCTTCTCACCTTCCCCACTGACCTACCTGAGTTGCCAGCCCAGCCCAGTGCCATATGTGAGGCTGCTGCAGCCTCTCTGCCACTGCTCTGGCTTAGTGCACAGTTCTGGCTCTTTTGCCAAAAGGCAATTGCTGCTGATGTATTCTTGTTTCACCCGAGTTAGTGCCCAAACAATTAGTCATTTTGAAAACATGAATTACCAATGTTTTTAATGCCTCATTCTTAAAGGTGTGTTTTTGAAGTCTAAAATCAGATAAATTTTAAAGCTGGTTGAAACTGAGAAGTCAAAAATTCATTAATAAGATTTCCCCTAAAAATATCCAAATTACATTCATAGATAGAAAGAAGATCTAGATAAATGAGGACTAAAGGGTGGGGTTCCCTTTGGTAGTAAAGGATTCCCATACAGCATTACTGGGGACAATAGATTGCTTGGTTCTCTCTGATGCTACTTTGGGCAAAAGGATGCAGATTAGTACAGTAAAGAGCTGTACTCTGCTTTCCCCTTCCCTCATCTCACAAAACAAATACAATCAAACCTCTTTATATTATATGTGAACTCGCTATCTGTGAATTCGCTTACCTGCGAGGGGCACAATTGCTACCTATCTCATTATCTGCACCTCTGTCCTCCACTATGTAGAGACCTTCAGAAGGCTGTAAGGACTCACAATGGCACCTGCAACCTGTGCCCTTTAAAATGTTTAAAGGGTCTGTGCTTGCTGTGTGTGCCTTGCTGAAGAACCCTACAGCCTCTGGAAGGTATCTGAAATATTCAGATATCTTTTGGCACTTCCTACTGCACTCTGCTGGCTTCCTGAGGGGGGTCTGCTTCATTCTTCTGATAGCAGATAAGTATCCCTAGGATCAATGATTTGTTATCTGTGAATATGCAATCTGCGAGAGTTTCCAGGAACCTAACCAGTAATGTCATGCAGGGGGTACGCGGGGGTACGCGAGTACCAGTTTCTAGGATTACGGCTGGCCCCGCCCATTCGCCCGCCCACCTGTCGGCTCCTCCCCCTGCAACGTTTGAATTTCCTGCACGTTCTCAGAGGCAGGCAGGCATGCAGTGAGCGGAGACTTGCCTTGCCTTGTCACTGAAAAATGAGCTGCTCTGGGGTTTTGGAACTGTTGGGTCACTTTAACATGATGCCAGACCTCCTTAACCTGTTCTGGGGGTGCTATGGAATACTGTTGCAACTGTTGGATCAGTTTAAAATTGTTTGAGGTCTCAAAAAAGGGCTTTTTTCATGTTACTTCCTGCCACGACATCACTTCGGCTTATGACGTCACTTCCGGTGGGCGGGTCCCGACACATGCCAATCAAAAGTGAGTACCTGTTCTTAAATCATTTAGATGACACCACTGAACCTAACCCTAGTGAATAATGAGGAATGACTGTAATAGTGTAGGAAGTCAGATGGTACTGTTATCATACAATGACACAACTCTGAGGTTAAACTCCCTGTAGTTAACCATCTCAGAACAGACTTACAGCCCAAACCTACTTACTGCATATACTCATGTATAAGTCTCAAAATTTATGCCTGAAAATTGACCCTGAAAACATGGATCGACTTATACATCATGAGATAATGATTATGAGATAATACATCATGAGATAGAAGTTAATAAAGCTTTTAACAGCAGCTTGGGTGGGGGCTGGTCTAAGAAGCAGAAAGCTGGGGAGGGGGGTTAGAAAAAAAACCAGAGGAATTTTACCTGCCCCTTAAGTTTCACCCTCGACTTACGCATGATTCATGGCAAATTCTATTATTTTGGGCTTAGAACGTGCCCTTGACTTATCCATGAGATCGACCTATACTTGAGAATATACATTAAGTCCCTGCACACTGATGCAGCTGTACCAATGGGGCATGCTGCATCCAGTGGGGGAGTTTTGAGCTGCAAATTCCTCCTTGAGCTAAGGGAACATTTGTTCTTTTGCTCCACTCACTGGGTCCACATGGATCTGTGCCAGCTATATAGCTGGTGCAAATTGGAGTGGATCTTGGAAAGTGGATAGGGTATCAGAGGTGCCCCCTGCCCACCTCCACACTGACTTACCTGAAACAGAGTTCATTGGGAGACCACTGGCACATATACCCAACTGCTTGCCACAGTGGCCAGGCCACGCTGTACGGCATGTCATCTTTTGCGACAGCCATAAAGCACACTGAGCCTCCAGAACGCAAGCTCCATTGGCACAGTGGTTCATACCTTTTTCAAGCAAGTACGGTTGAATCTGAACACTGATTTGTAACAAATAAATTGTGGAGACTACAATCCCAACACTAGTTTTAAACTAAAGACTCTTCAGCTCTTTCCAAACCCACATGCCCCTACAAGGCAGAAGTAGACTGTGCACAGGAGTGGGGGCATTTTTAGCAGAAACCCCACTGGAGGGTTTAAAAACCCTTCCCTCTCTCCATCGCATGGGTCTCCTGTGGTTGCATTTGGTAAAAGAAAAAGACACTGGGAGATAAGTCACATGCAATTGAATTTTGCATACTTTTTAGCCCCAAGTAACATGATACATTTTTGGGTATAGCACACTAATTTGTCCTGTATGATCACAGGTACATTCTCAAAATTGTTTAATAACAAACCAACAACACTGCTTAATGCTGCAGTCCATGTGGTCACAGGAGCTTGACTATTTTGACTCTGTTGAACTGGCAGCCAATACAGCTGCTTGAGCATTCTGGACTCAATTCTTAACCTTCAAGGTCCTTAATGGCTTGGGGCTAGAGTATCTGAAGACCAGCCGAATCCCATATAGACCAGTTTGTCCCTTAAGATCCTCCAAGAGGGTCCCTTCTTTGTGTGCTCCCTTTGACTGAAGTAAAGGGGGGGGAGCAGAGAGAGGAAGTGGTGGCCTCCTAAACAAGAGTTTCCCTCCAGGGTGAATGATGATCAGCCCTCTCTACTCCCTGAATACTTCTGACAGGGCTGGAAGACTTTTTAAATTCATATGGCTTTTGGCAGTCATTTGATTGGTGGATAGTGAAAGGAGTCTGCTGCATCTTTTACTATCGCCTCTTTTGTTTTTAGCTACTGTTTTAGGTGTGCTACTGTGGTTTCAATATGCAATTTTATTATGTGCATCTTTAAGATGTATGTATTATATTGTAAACTGCATTGGGCACCAGGTTTCATTACGTGGGGAAAGATGATAAATAAATTTGCAAATAAAACAAAAAGGGGCAACTTCAGAAAAAGTAGAAAGCTTGCTGACTACCATTTATAGCTCACCTCTCACCTCAAAACGTTCATTATCTAAATACAGTGGGCCCTCATTATCTGCAGGGGTTCTGTTCCCCTGTGGATATAAAACTCTGTAGATATTTAGATCCACAAATTTTAGGTGCCTCAAACCCTCCAAATGCAACAAAAGCCCAGTTCTGGTCACATCTGGAAGGTTTTCTAGGGGCTGAAAACCACTTCCAGTTTTCAGCTGAAAACTGAAGTAGGTTTTCAGCCTTCAGAAAACCCTCTGGACACAATTGGAGCTGGGCTCCAGTCACATTTGGAGGGTCAGGTAATAGGCTCACCCCTGCAGTTTCAAAATCAACAGATTTTCAAATCCATGGAGGCTGAACCAATGGATAATACAGACCTATCTATAGTATATTTGCTTTAGCTTACTGTTCAGATTTGACCATCACTTTGGGGAAATCTTAATCTAGAGGAACACAATGTTCATGAGAGTATTAACAAATAAAACAACTGAAAACTATATGAACTATAACTTTGCCAACAAAGGGGTTGACAACTCTGTGTCCTAATATTTTGATCAAAACATCTTCTGACTCTAACATGCCTTAGTGTTTTTGATATTATTGTTTGTAAGATACATTTTACCAATTTACCGTGCTTCCATTAAAGTTGCCCTTTTCAGGTCAATCAAGAGTATCTCAGATATTTATATTTCCTACCCACCTCAATACATATACTCTGTTCTTCTCCTACTGCATTACTACAGACTTGCCTCTGGCTTATTTTATTTCCTATTTTTTCTCTCTAGATACTTATATAAGTTAACTAAACACACACAATAGATCCATCACCACAATTCAAAACCAAAAACATGAATTCAAATTAAAAAAAACAAACAGTAGTAATCTAGCAACATAAATAGTTACAGAAGCCCTCTGAGGCAAGAAATCTTGATTTATCTTCAGTTCCACACACTCACTGTGAGAATAGGAAAATAAAATGTGCATAATTTATGCAACAGTTATGCAGAGGCTTATTTGTAGAAGTAGAGGCTTATCAGAAAACAACATCCATTCAACATCCTAGCAGCAAGGCATGTCAGAGGAAAATAACAGACCTGATAGGTTACTGGACAATTTAATCCTGCTAAGCAGTCCAAATCCCAGTCCAAAATCCTGGGATGCAAGAGGGAACTGAGAAGAGTTCTCACATCTTGCAAGCAGGTCCAAACACTTTCACCTGTCTCACAGCCTGTAAATTTAATGCCACATTGTTAAGCTTCTCTCAGACACCACAGTTCTATTCAGACATGCAATCTCCTGTGGAGAGTGAAAGTGTGAGGGTTTCCACAGAGTGTGCCAGCTTAGCCCCACTCCCTGCTGATGTGCACACACAGTCTAACTGCAATCCCTTCACAATCAAACATTTGTTGGGGGAGTGAACACCTGATTAGGGCTCTTAAGGGCAATAAACTCAACACAGACTCCCTGACCTATGATTTGAAGACAGTTAACCATTGTTGGCATCCTTGCACACATGTTCAAGCACCTAATTACCACTTGAATGCTTTTCATAGTGTTCTTTGAAAACATCTGTGGAGCTTTTTAACAAGAAAACAAGGCTTTGCTGTGAGGTTCAAGGCGCAAACCTAACCTGGAGTTAGGCCGGCACAAGGGACTTGTGCCACCCCAGGGGTGTTGCAAATGCACCATAAAGCGCATTTGGACCATTTTCAGAGTCAGGGAGGATGGCACACATCTGTGTTACAGCCTCCCTGACTCCCAGAGTGGCACAAACGCGCTTTAAGGTGCATTCGCAACACTCCTGGGCCAGCACAAGCCCCTTGTACCAGTCCAACTCCAGGTTAAGATTGTGCCCTCAGTTGGTACATCTGAGAATCAAACCGACCACAGAAATGGATCTTCTAGTGCACGTGTTTCTGACCTGCTCCTGGTGGGGCATTTGATTATTGGTTCATTGTGCCATGTTCAACAAGAGGCAAGTCACACCTCTCCTGGGGAGAGCGATGCATGGTAAAGCATGGGCAGCTAGGCAGGAAGAAAAAAAGAAAAATGTCCACAAGGACATCCTCACTCTGGGGGCCCCCTCCCACCCAGCAAGACTTGGATCATCAACCTGGGAGGGACGAGCTTCCCAGATATCAGAGAATGAGCCACCCTGGAATTACTGGAGAATTAAAAAGTTTGCAGCTTGTTAAAAGATGGCAATGCAAGGATAAAACTGTATGCAAATCTGCAAAGAATAATATGTCAATCTCTAATGAAAATATAATTTACATACGTAAGGGGTGGAATATGAATGTAGTAAAAAATTACACCTATCATAAAACTGCATGAATAGAATAAAAAGGCATGTAACATGTAATCATTTGGTATTCTCCCTGCAATAAACTTATGCCTCCTATATTAGTAGCGGAACAGAATGTCAACCAAATATAATTTAGGTATTGAAATGCCTTTCATGTAAAAGAAACAAAAAATATAGAAGTCTTCCGTGTATAAAGAAAGATTATTTAGGAAGACTGCAATAAAATATTTGTTGACAGTTATTCATGGCTGGGCACCATGTTCAGGAACCAGCATCCCTTCCCCCTGCCCCAGGTAAACTGCAGCTAGGGGGAAAGATATTAATCAGAAAAAAGGTAGTGAAAGGAAAGGTTACATGCTCCCTACCAGTTGCTATTGCTCTAAATTGGCCATCTCCTATAGCTGATTTCAGATTTTAAGAAGCTACACAACAGAGTTAGGCAACAGGAAATGCAGGCAATGAACTGTCGATCTGTTCTGGATCCTCTTGAAGGATGAAGTTCAGTTTGGGCCTCCCTTTGATCAAATTTTACACCTGAATGTCCAAGTAGAAGTTGTGGCCCAGAGCACCTCTGCCAGCTTAGTGTCTTAGTGCCAACTGCACTGTGTTCTGAATCAGACCTGCTTATGGCTGTCCATGGTCTGATGACACTCAGACTGGATTACTGTAACATCCTCTACATGGGGTTGCCCATGAACACCCCTCCTGGACATTTCTAGTAGGGCGGAACAGAGCTGTCTGAGTCTAGAATGAAGCCTGCAATTTGACCATGTCATTCCCTTTTTATACCAGCTTCATTGGTTAATGGTTCATTTCCAAACACAGTTCAAGGTGCTTATTGCCTCTGAAGCCCTAAACAGCGTAGGACCTATTGCAAGAACCACTTTCCTACTTACGTAATAGTTTATCCCCTATGGACAGCTGAAGGGACCCTCCTGCAAGTACTGCCATCAGTGAAAGCTAGGCTGGTAGTGCATATTTTTAAGATTGTGTATTTTTCTTCCATTCTGAAGGTTAGTGTTTTTGTTGGGTGAACAGAAAAAAGAGCCTTGGTGGATCAGGCCAAGGCCCCATCTAGTCTAGCTTCCTGTATCTCACAGTGGCCTACCAGAGACTTCTGAGAACACTGCGACAATGAGATACCTGTATCCTGTTACCACTGACATTCGGAGATAAGTTACCTAAAAACTCATGGGTTTGCATACAGTCATGACTTCTAACCTGCGATGGACTTTTTCTCCATCAATCTGTCCAATTCCATTTTAAAGGCATCTAGGCCAGGTGCCATCACAACATCCTGTGGCAATGTGTTCCACAGATTAATGATGTGCTGGGTAAAGACAAAGTATTTTCTTTTGTCTATTCAGACTCTCCCACAGTCAATTTTAATGAATGCCCCCTGGTTCTGGTATTGTGCAAGAAGGAAAATAACATCCCACTATCTAGCCATCCCATGCGTAACTGTATGTGTTGCAGAGCACAATCCTAACCTGGAGTTAGGCCAGTACAGTTAGGCTAGCAAAGTTTGGCTAGCACAAGGGCGACCGTAACGTGCGTTTGGCCCATCGGAGTCAGGGAGGATAGCACATGTCTGTCGGCTGGCCTCTCTGATTCAGAGAGTGATTCAAACATACATTACAGTGATCCTTGGGCCTGCCAAACTTTGCTGGCCTAGCTATGCGAGCCTAACTCCAGGTTAGGATTAAGCCCTCAATCTGGTCCCCGCTCCCGAGGTGGCTTCTTCTAGGCTCATGAGCCCCAAAAGCTGTAGCCTTTCCCCACAAGAGAGGTACCTCAGCCCACTAATTATTCAGTCACTCTCTTCTATTCCTTTTCCAGTTCCACTATATCATTTTTGAAATGTGTTCACCAGAACTGGACACAATAATTCAGATGTGGTCTGGAGTTGCCCTTTGCTTTCTTGATATTTTTTGAGATATCAATGAATTAATGTTGAACAATCTTGCACTGCTGTTCTTTAATTGTACAGGTGCTGTTTTAATTATCAGCTTATTACTTATTTTTAACCTTTTGATGTTAGCCATCTTGGGGGCATCTCGACTGGGAGGGGAAGGGAACAATATAAATATTTTAAAATGGATGTTCAAATCTTGGGTCTAATCCACCTAATCCTGTAGTTTAGGCATCAGGCACTACAGTCCTCTCTATTTTTAAGACTGCAGTTTAAGAAGGTGAGTTTCTGCCTTTTGCCAAAATCACTTGCAACAAGAAAATGTGGGAAATGTATAGTTGGTTATTGGTTCAAGAAAATCTCAAAATGTACATTCTCCAAGCTTTCCAGTTCAGATGGTATTAACAATCTCAATACAAACTTCAGAGAAAAAAGGTCAAAGGAAAGAGGTCTGGGAAATTGTCAAATGGGTACTCAAAGCAGTTGAGCACTTTTCTGGATAGCAGTTTATACTAATGCTATGCCAACTTAAAAATCTCCTCAGTCCATTGGAATGTAATAGTATTTTGGCTTGGCTGTTCTGGAACTGTCTAAAACAGTTTGCTGTGTGTCTCAACCTGATTGTTGGTGAAGTCATGAAACTGACAAGCTGATAGCAGACAAGAAAATATATTGAGTTGTAGGGAAAGTGAAACTGAGCTGCACTTAGGGCAGCGATGGCGAACCTTTTGGGCTCGGTGTCAATACTTAGGAAAAATGCTTAATTTGACTCTGCTGGTGTGTCAACTCCCCTCTCAAACAAAAGAGAAACTGTTTTTTATATTCATTTATTTAGACAAAAAATACAGTCCAATCATGTGTGGTGCTATGTATTATATAAAGAAGCATCACATTTGCCAAAAATGAAAGGTGAATAAAGCAAACTCAGTTTTTGTCAAGCATTGGTGATTGCTGGTGTGTCACCCCAAATGTTGTGGTGTGTCACCTTTGACACACGTGTCATAGGTTCGCCATCACTGATTTAGGGGAACACCTCAGTCCATTTTGAAGGACAGACTGAGAGGAATGCACCATCTCCAGAACCTAGGACCCTATCTGATGAGAGCAGGACCCACAAAACACTTGCGTAGGACTTCCCCCTTTTCCAAGCTAACAAGTGTATTGAGTCCTATGGAAAGCAAAACTGAGCCAAACATGTGAGTAGGTAACTGTGCCTTGGCTCTTACTGAAGGAACCTCAGAATGTTCCTTATCCAATGAATGTAGAGTTCAACAACTTCAGATGGTGCCCTCCCCACCATAGTAAAAAGGATAAAAACAGAGGCTTGAGAAGCTGGTAAGGTGAAACATTTTTTTAGCCTCATAAAGCTAGGTGGGTTCCACAAGTATTTTAAAAAGTGGGCCATGGTGCTAAAAGGTTCAGGAACCACTAGTCTAAACCTATCTTGAAAACTAAAACCCAATTAATGCAGATGGCACTCTAAACAATGTGAAATGAGAGTGATTTTTAAAAAGATTATGCTATAGTAGTAGTACTAACGAAATCTTTCTTATTGGGTGCCAAAAAGGAAAAACTTGGTTGCAAGTTTTGTTGCATTTTTTTCTGCAAAATGTCTTCCAGCAAAAAACTCAAGGACTACCTTATTCTGGGTAGTAAATGGCCTGGGGATCAGAAGGCTACCTAGAAACTTTTAATCCTAGCAGTTTGATGGATTACCAAACATATTATACCAATATTCCAAATGCAGCTTGGCTGCTACATATCTCTTCCCCTGTACAATCATAAATGTAGTCTGCTTTGTGTTGCAATAGCTTTTAAGGTCAGCTAAAAGCACCTGCACAACCCAATGTACCATATTTAAAAGGGGAACTGAGAGGTTCTCAGTGGCAACCCTGAAATTGTGGAACTTTTTTTTCATAGAAGTCAGTCAAAATTCAATCCTAAATATTGTGGAAACTCTGTAAGACCTTATTGTTCAGATTACAGTTTAACAACCAGGGACAAGCAAGAATTGACTAGTTGTAATTTAGGTATATTTTAATGACGTTCCCTTCAACTGCTGTCATGTGCCTTGAGTTTTTTAGAGTGGCCGAGATAGAAATTTAAACCAACAAAATACCTCTATGTAAGCTGCATCATCATGGACACGAAAGTAATTATTTCCAGGACAGTTCTCATGCTGAAGAAGTTGCCAGCCTTAAGGTAATTATTTATATTCATTTGGTTTCCAACTAAGGAATGGAGATAATTTGCAGACTAAACGAAAGAAAGAATGAGGAGGCAAGGAGGCGCTATAGCTGGTTTGTAACAACATTTTTTTCCAACCTTCCCTTTTCTATTTTTGGCTTTAAGGATTAATTTTGTTTTCCTGAAAGATTACAAGGCTCTAATTTTAAGAGTGCAAAGCCTACAAGAAATGATGAAATTCACAAAAACAAATATTCAGAAAGCCTAGAAAGACATTAGTCAAAATATGTCACACTTTGCTTCTTCAGTACAGACACTTAATACACAGTCAAAGGGTGCCAACTGGCACACTTCCTTACCTCTCTCTTTCCACATGACCTCTTTATCATGCTTGTCATACTGTAGCTTCCCTCCTGCCATTTCCACGTCCTCATTACCCTGTGTACTTTTTTTTGCTTACTTCTGTCCCTACTTCTTACTTTCTACTTTCTTTGTGTACTGTGCATCTCTCCAAATACATACTGTGGGTGTTTCAAGGATACATAAAAGTTAAGAAAAGTAACCATTGACTAGAAGATTATATAGACTGCCACTAGAACAGCTGTTTTCTAAATGCTGGAATCTCTGGACTTTTGAGGGTCAGGGAATGTGTGGCACAGAGCTAAATACTATTAACCTACGTGATGTTTTTCGCCTTGGAAATTTCACATAGAAGGGCAGGGTGAGAGTATCAACATAAATAAAATTCTTTCATGCTTCTAAAATACAATTGCTTTTAATGTTATGCTTCTGTACTCAAGGATCAATTGTGAATGAGAGACAATCTTCTTTTGAACAAACAGCGTAAGTTTTGGATAGTCCTCAATCCCTCTTCTTCAAGAGATGCCTACACTGAAGAATGGTGGGAAGATGTAGCAGATATTGCAGTTCTGGGCAAATACAATTTTCAGAATTGAAATAATGTGCAGATAGTCACAGCTTAACGGCCTTAAAATGTCTCATTGAAGGACAGATAATTCAGCACATAAAACTAAAGTCCTATAAAAAAGGTAAAGGTTTCCCCACGACCGAATGGTCTAGTCGTGACCGACTGTAGGGGGCGGTGCTCATCTCCGTTTCAAAGCCTGTGAGCCGGCGTTTTTGTCCGATCATGGTGGCCAGCATGATTCTACGCCGTAGCGCACGGAACGCCGTTACCTTCCCACCAAAGTGGTCCCTATTTATCTACTTGCATTTTAGGTGCTTTCGAACTGCTAGGTTGGCAGGAGCTGGGACAAGCAACGGGAGCTCACTCCGTCACGCAGTCTCGAACTCCCAACCTTGCGGTTGAAAGCCCAGCAGCAGCGGATTAACTCGCTGCGCCACCACGTCCCTTTTATATTCCTATATAAAGTCCTATATATTATTTATATTCCTTTTAAAGTCCTATAATATTCCTATAAAACAACAATAATAGGCACACTAGAACTAACATAACACAAAACAGGAATCAAGACTACAACCCCAGCAACCAAGGAATACAAAAAACATCACACTTCCTTACATTTTAAGTTTTAACGCCAACAATGAGCAAGGGATAGTTATCCCTCACTCAGGACCCAATCCTATCCAGCACTGATGCAGCCATGCCAATGGGGTGTGCACTGCTCCTGCGGTGGAGGGGGAGTCATGGAGGCCTTCTCAAGTAAAGGGACTGTTTGTTCTCTTACATCAGGGTTGCATTGCGGTCATATCAGTGCCAGAAAGATGGATAGGATTGGGCCCACAGAGAGTCAAAATCTGAGTTTCCTTCAACAACTGGGTACAAGATCTTTGCTGGCATACCTGCATTTCACATGAAGCTGTGCCCCTAAGCAGAGGTGCACATTTCCCCCCCCTTTGATTTAACAGTCATCTATTACTTGTGTTTGCCAACATCTCCCTTTCCGTCAGTTCTCTGGCACACGCAACATACTTGATGAAAAGGGTAAACTACTTTCACTTTGTGCTGGGGACAGGCTGAAGCAATGCAAGTCTTCAAACAAGAAAGCCTTCTTTCTCCTGAGTACTTACAGGGGAAAGGGAAAGGGGAAAGCCCACTTGGCATAATTAAAAACCCTCTTCTCTCAGAGTTCTCTGCAATTGGCAGAGATTTTGAAGAAAGGAATAGTTTTACTTGTTAACTGAACAGATGCCAAAGGGCAGGGATTATTAGGGCTCAGGATGTTACCCCAGTTACCCCTGCTAACTGGGCAAGAGGCACTTTTTCAAGTTCCTCTTATATTTAGCAGGGGGAGAGTAACTGTCCCTCTTCACCCCTGCGCAGTCTTTCTAGTGGCTGTTGCTGGTGGTCTCCCTTTTTTTTTAGATTGTGAGCCCTTTGGGACAGGGAGCCATTTAATGTTCTTATTATTACTATTTGCCTGTAAACCGTGAACTTTGTGTTGAAAAGCGGTATATAAGTACCGATTGATGGATGGATGGATGGATGGATGGAGTCCCATCTCCAATTAATTACATTTCTTCTGTCAATATGCACTTTTGCTTCACTATTCTGCCAAGATAAACACAAATATTTTTCACACATAATACTTTTGCTCTTATGCAAAGAGCAAAATTTAGACTACTTTTGTGAACAAAATATAAAAATTTTCTGAGCTGTTTCTCGTTTACTAAATCAGAATAGTCTAGCATTAGGTATAGGCTGAGTATCCATTATACAGACTGCTTGGAATGGCAAGGTGTCTGGATTTTAAAATAATTGCATAAATATAATGAGAAATGCTTCCTCTTGCTCTTCTCACCATTACCCATATGAGTGTCTGCTGGCCTCTTTGACATTTTTCAACAATGCCTATACACGCACATACCATAGAGCAGAGAATAGAACCTATAGCCTGAACCAACATGTTTGTGGGAATGAGCCCAAGACTTTTTAGTATTCACACTAGAATAATAAAAAAAGAACGTGTTTTTTTTTTAAGTCTAATGAAAGTGTCTGGATTTTGGATGTCCGGATAAGGGGTAATCTACCTGTAGTTTCTAAAAAGAGATGTTCATTCAGGGGTCAAGTTCATTTGAAAACAATATGTATCAATTGAAGCCCTGCGCTAAATCTCCTGTAAATTTAAGGTTACCCAAGGGTGAAGTAAATGAACTTTGTTCAAATGGTCAAGGGATGAGCTGGCATTAGCTTCTGAGGTTCTGACACTAAACCCCAAAAGATTTCTCTCAGATGAACTGACTTTATCTGGTCACTCTAATAATGTGTTAGATGGTAAACAGAAGGCTTCAGATTTTCCTGTTAGGGCACTCGCCTTGGGGCATGTGACCTTTATGTAAGAACAAGACACGAAGTTCCAGCACAGGTCACTTACACACTCTCACAATTTCTACTGGGAGTATCCCATGTTTGAACTTTGTGACTTCCAGGAAGATTACTCACCAGTTGCCAATCCAAACCAGTTCCAGAAGCTGCAGAGAAAAGGACAAAACTCCTAATCTACAACCCAACCCAAGTAGTATGAGAGAGAAGTACAGATAGGAACAGTCAAGTACACAGAAGCTCTTGTTTTAAAAAAAAGGCCTAGTAATATGTTAGTCCAGAAAAAAACAACCACTAAAAGTTCATAGCTGATCTTTATGACAGATTATATGATCCAAACAAAATAAGTTATATCTAGAGGCATTTGAAAATGGTTTTATTTATTTTACTCAGAAGTAATCTCATTGTGTTCAGTAAGACTTAGGCTGTCATCCTATTTTATTTGAAACAAACACCTCTAGTTATATCACAACAGCTGTTGGGTCATTTTTAAAATGGCCACAAAAAAGTGGCATACATGCCAAACAGAATGTTCACATAATTTCTACTAGAAGTGATTAGAATCAACTATAAAATGAGGAGGATATTAAAGTTAACATTAGGAGAGCTCCATATGTTACAGTTACTACACTCCTGGTAATAACAAAGGCAAAAGGAAATGGCTACTGTATTAAGAAATAATAAAGATCAGAGATATTCAGGAGAGGGCACACATGTTGCATGAAAAATTTGCATATTTCTGGCATCTCCAGGTAGGGCTGAAAAAGATTCTGTTCTGAAACGAGTCAGCAGAAACAAGACAGACCCAGATGGGTAAACTGACGGGGAGCCCGATCCTAAACTGCCCCAGTGCCTGGAAGAACAGTGGAGTGGACATGGCCGCCGCTAAATCCTAAGGGGGCAGGGCAGCTGCTGGAGTCTCCTTGGGACAAGGAAGCAAATGCTCCCTAACCCCAGGTAAAGCCTTGGCGGCCCCAAAGGGTCACCTCAGATCTGTGACCACTATTTAGGGGGCGCAGAACAGAGAAGGCCAGTGTCAGCCCTTCTGGTCAGGAGAAGGCATAGAATGTGGCAGCAGTATGTGCCACTGTCACTGTCCCCTCCTGGGTCCGGTCTTCCCTCTTGCCCACCCTCTCCCTGCCCAGTTCTGCCCCTCCTAACCTTCCCCCTCCCCTCATCCCAACAAACCTTCCTGGTGCTAAAATATACCAGGTGCTAAAATATACCATCCAGCAATCCATGGTGATTCCTCCAGGCACTGAGGCCCAGTGCTGACAGGCGCTGGCCTCAGTGCTGGCACTGTGGCCTCTTTGCTGGTGCAGGACTGCCTTATAGTACTTTTGTGACAGTGGTTGTTGGTAATGTGCTGGCTGCTGGTGCTGCACCGGCATAGGATCAGGCCCTTGGTATCAGCTTGACTCAGCTTCACATGTTTCTAATATATTTTATCTTAATAGTCATCTTTGCAAATCAATATAGTTCAGAATTTAAAAATTAAGGCATAGCTGAGACTGAACATAATCTGGAGACTGATTTCTGCTTTGAAATTATCAAATAAAGCTTTTTAAATTAAAAAAAACTACAAAAAGCATACGTGTAGAGAAATGTTTACAAATGTGCACTTAAGTCTTCTGACGCATTCTTCTGGTGCTACCATTACCAAGCCATTTCCTTTCCCTTTTACCAATTCAAAGCCTTGGCAAATATTCTGATTTTGCTAAGAATCCAATAGCTTAAGAAAAACAATCTATTGAAAATATGCAAATGAATACTATTTGTTACAAAGACAAAATCAGTGTACTATGCACGATACTTATATTTTATTTAATTTTTTTCCTGTCAAGTAAGACCAGCTGTGGTTATACTAGAAGTATGCAAATGATTCCTACAATAAGAGAAGAAAAGAATAACATGCTGAGCTGAATTCGCAGAAACAAGTTAAGACTAGAATAAAATGAACTTGCCAGTGAAAATGTCCACACTGTAGTAGCTTTTTTCATTTCTGTACTAAACGATTTAGCTTTGCTAGCAAAGCAAGAATTCTTGTTTAGTCTTCTGTTCCATTGGTGCAAAATGCCTGCGCAAAACCTAAAAGGAGTAAGTAATCCCACCACTTTTTCCCTATGGGAATTTAAGTACCATTATGGTTTAATGCAGTGATTTTCAACATTTTGCATCTCACAGCACACCAACTAGATGCTAAAATTGTAAGGTGCACTATCAGTTTTTTGACAATGGACAAGACACATCATGCTGCTGGCAGGGGGTTCACATCCCCCAATGGCCCTACTAACAAATTGCCCTCCCCCAAACATCTGTGGCACATTTGTGGATTGTTCACAGCACATGACCTAGTTGAAAATAGATTGTTTAATGGGAAATTAAGGCACACACCAAAGCCCTGATGTGAATCTGTTCCCAGCCTATTACACAGAACAATACTTGGCAGAAGCGAAATAGTGATAAATACTTATATGCAAACATCCTTCTAAGCATCTAACAGAATAATTCCTTATATTAAAATAAACAATTTCATTCAAAAATTTCTAAGGTGCAGGGGAAAGAGGAAAGCAGCCAAATCTTTCTATTCAGGTGGAAGAATAGAAATAAAAATTACATCATGAGGAAGAGGTATGCGAAAATATAGAAATGAACAGAATCTAAAAGAAGCATATTTTGGCTAGTTCTAGGTGCAAAACCTAGTGCAGGCAGGCCTCCATATCTGCAGGAAATCTGTTCCAGGGATTCCCCCATGGATACAGAAGCCATATATATGGGGGAATTCTGTCTCCTCGGTCCTTGCACCTCCCTTGCATGCCCACTAATATTAGAAGCTTACCAGGGCAAAAATGATCTTCCTTATACAGTTCGCTATATGCATTATAGCGATAAGGCAGGCTGAGCAGCCTGAATGCTTGAAAAGACTCGATCAAGGTTAACAGGAAACAGGAAGTTCTAACTGAAGACCCAACCTGATTGCCAAGAGGCAAGGTCAGACTGGGATGCACAGGGAACCCCTTCCCTCAGGAAGGCTTTCAACCTGACCTGCCAGCCTGAGAGGGAGGAGCTTCCCATATGACAAGGACTGAACCTGCCACGAACAGGCCACTGGAGAACAGGAAGTTAACTGCTTACTGTTAACCTCCATCTAGGGTTTTTTTCAAGCATTCGGGCTGCTGGCAGCCTGCCTGAAAGTCCCTATAAAACCAATATAAGGAAGATCACTTTGGCCCCAGTAAGATTCTAAACTATGTTAATGGGCGCATAGGGGGGAGGCACAGGATATCACTTGGATCCATGGATAATTGAATCCACGGATAAAGGGTCTGCAGATATGGGGCCTGCCTGTATTTCAAACAAGGGCGCAATCCTGCCCTTGATGTAGCGACATGGTTGCGTCTGTGCTACATCACTAATGCCGATGCAGGGGTGCCAAGTGGCCACCCCACGTCAGTGCAAGAGCTCTTGGGCCAATGCTACCAGTACACTACTGAGTGCTGATGGAGAGCCTCCCTTGCGCCAGCTGAACTCAACTGGCACAAGGAAGGTTCTGGTAGGAGGGAGGGCAGGTGAGAGGGTGGTACTGGGCCGGCTGGTGGGCATGGTGGCTCGATTCAGGCCATGTGGCTTCCTTGGTTCTGGGCCTGCTAAATAGCAGGCCCAGATCCAAGGAACCCTATAGGGAGGCAAAGGGACAATTGTAATTTTGCCCCAGGGAGGCACCCCAGCGCACCTAACGTGCACTGGATTTGGCGCAGGCCCACTAGACTTATCCAGTGCAACTTAGGATTGCGCTCCCAATCTAATACCAGCTCCCTGTACTGGCTACAATCTAATGCTGGCTCCCTAAATTATGGTCCAAGTTACGGTTGACTGTGTTGGCACTTACATGCTGGTACAGAATGACTTCTGGTGGTGCTTTCATGCAGGTGCAATAGCACTGGACCAAGAAGAGCCAACTTAGTGACAGACCCCTGGAACTTAACTGGTATGTACAAAAGGGACTTGGACACACTTACTCAACATCTCATTAAATTCAAATGAAACTTATTTCTAAGAAAGACATGCAGGATTGCACTGTTGGTTAGATTCAGTTTAACATCAACTTTGATCATATACAAGCTGCTCTCATTTATTTGAAAGTTGTGTTCCTGGAAAACTAAGCATATACAAAAACACACATAACTGAAGAAGGTCTTTCTAACTACAAACAATGGGATTAGTATGGGTTATAGAAAAGACAGTAAGCACTCACACAGAATGCAGATTACGAAGAGAGGCAACTGGGGGGTGTCAGCAAGGCTACAGATGTTATAACTCAGGTAGTCAGAGGGTTTTGAGAAATAGGATAACAGCGTCTTTTGCATGGCTTTCATTGTTTCAGTGCAAGACCTCTTGGGAACTCTGCATGGCAGAGCACATCTCTGCTTACTTTGGAACTATGTTCAGGGTTAGGATCATCCTCTTCTAAGATAGCAAAAACACTCTTGATTAAATTGAATGCCTCTGTCAACCACTTAGCTGTCAGAGTTCATACAATACCAACCTTTGCTCTCCTCCTCCTCCTCCTCCTCCTCACATTCCTTCTGTGGAGGAAGCAAATCTCAGGGCAAAAGTTCTGAGACTTTATTAAAATGAGACTTTAATAATTTGTGCACATCTTCCAACTCCACCTCACGAAGACCCACTTTCTTAGCCAGGCTCACAATGTTTTCTTTGGTTGCAGATAGGTCATTTTCAACACCAAAGCTTCAAGAGTCGCATGTTAGATACAGGCACAGTTTTCTCCACCTTCATACACAGATGACTGTCTCCCATGCCTCACTGACAAGCACTGTAAGAGTCTCCAATGTTGAACTACCATCAGAATTCTAACACTCATTCTATCATGGTCAGTAGCATCGAAGTTTTCTTGACACAATAACTTTAGATATGCTAATGGCAGCCCAATCCATTAGCTGGATGAGGAAGATGGTGTTGGAGAGGAGATAGACAACTTGGAGGTTTTTTGCAAACATATTAACGGAGCTGGGATGTCTGGGACCATTGTTCACTCGAAGTGAGATTTTAAAAGGACAGTTTTTCTACTTTGCAATAATGCTGCATCTCATCTCATTTTCTGTGGCTATGACTAGTAAAACTGGTAAATGATTTTTCACATAACCTTTGAGAGAACCAGGATTTGCAGAGTTTTCTGGTTTAACTTTTGGCATCACTCCCAAACATTAAAGTTTATCCTTTTAGGCACTGAAGCCTCTATTTTCTCCTCCTGAGAAACGTATGTTAGCACCAGCATTCTTTTCCAAACAGAGATGTTTGTCCATGTTGAAAAGTGTCACTTTACAGTGTCACTTTTCAACGACAGCCTTCAGAGTGTTCATGAACTGCTTAGCATGCTGCTTAGATGCAGTCTCACTGTTTATTTTGATGTTGTGGTAGCCGTATCTTTGCCAAAAGTTAGCAAACTAGCCAGAGCTTGCTAGATTCATGGGGGAATCCTTCCTCCTTCCATGACTGCACAGTCTTTTTCCTGGGCCAGGAACATACTGACTGGTATGTTGCACTGACTCTGATCCTCTAGCCATGTGCTCTGCATTCAGTCCATTATGGAGGATTATGGAGGTCTTCTTTATGCTTGCAGCTATCCTCAATCACACTTCTCTTTATCTGCATTGTCCCGAATGGTAAAAAGAGCGCTCTCCCATAAGCCAAATCTGAGAAATCTGAGATATGGTCCCCACTTGGAGTTGGTTGAATATATCTACCTCACCATCTATTTTAATTGATTTCAAGTCTTCTTCACTGTAAGCTCCCCAGACAATGCAATGGAGGCTTTCCAGAAAAGGTCTTGCAGCGAAAAGGTCTGCCAAATATCCCATTGTTTCTCTTCCTGGCCAAAACGTGTATCAGTAGTAGCACTAGAAGTTTAACTGCACTATTTCAAAAATGAGCTCGCACATATTGTGCTTCTAGTATCCATTTGTAATAATGCTATTTCAAAATTGTGCAAATTAAGACTGCGTAAATTGAGAGCAACTAGTACAGGAATAAATTTTTGATCAGAATACTGCTGTAAAGATTTTAACACATTTATCTATCCTGTGATTAGACTGGGTTACTAATATAGGACATTTTTCTCTTATGGAGAAAAAGGTTTTACAGCCCTAATGATTACAACACCTTTCAAATGCAATGGTACACTCTTACAAAAGGAAAGGATACATGCAAGGAAAGGACAAATGCAAGGAAAAGACAAATGTAAAGGAAAGCCCTGTTTCACTATATAAATCTCTTTAACAATCCATTTTGACTCCTCAGCTACCTCAAAATAAAATTACCATTATGGCTGGCCTGTTCCCATGTAAGTAGCAGTTATGAAATATGGTCAACAGCCCCAAAGATGACAACTCCATCCAATCATGGCTATCCATGTATTTTCTTTATCATGAGGTACCCCAATTTGATCCCTGTATTACCATCTATTAATTGGCACTACTGCTGCCAAAACTACTCACTTTTTTGGGCTCAATCCATCTTTCTCTCCACCCCATCTCCATCAGCACATAATTTAGTTTTAAGATTATAGGAGAAAAAGTTCTTGCTAAGAACTGAACTGTGCCTTATTTCTACCCAGTTTTTTCTCTGTGCTTCTCTTCAAAGCAATTTTCATAAAATATAATTTCATACAAAGTAATAGTATCAAATTTCTATACTAATACATGTTTGGACAACAATGCAAATCATGAAGAGTCTTCTGCACCTCTGTTCAAACAAAGTCCCATTAATTTCAATAATAAGGCTTACTACAAGATACATGTGACCTTAGAATCCTACTTTGAAAAAACTAGCAGTTATTATCTGTATCTAGAACCAGTGTTTTTAGCTAACCCATGAAAGGGTTTAATGTGAGTTAGGATTCACCTGGGCTTAGAAGCAGACCCTTTTCTGAATGCCATAACTTAATTGCAGTAATATAATCTTTAAATGTATAACCTCTAACAAATTGCGTTTTTCATCAGGCATTTTAAGGGATCATAGAGGTAACATTTTAGGAGATCAGCAGGTAACATAGGGGATCAGAGAGCGTGTGAGGTGAAGATCAACAAGGAGGCAAGAAGAATACAGAAACAGACATCAACCCTTCACCTGCAAACACACTAATACGGGATATTGAACTTCACTCTCTAGAAACAACTTCATGCAATTCTACCCAAGGGTGAGTACCCACAATTTCAGGTCCCTCAAATGCAGAAGGTATTCAGAAACATCTGTCCCAGAAATTGGGGATTAAAAAAGGCTGTTTAGGCTTTGCCAAGTGCCCTTTTGCATAACTGACTATGCTCAATCACTCGGAAATACAGCACCACTCACAAACTGGGAGATAAGTGCCAGCAGCTTTACAGGACTCAAAGGCAAGAAAAGGGAAAGGCAAAGCTTTTATGGTCAGAGCTTGAGAAAGAATAAAAATCCTGGAAGTGCTGCCATGCAATTCTCTCCGCAAATACCACATAGCTTTCCTGCTTAAGGCTAAAAGGACAGCAGTGAGAAACACGTGACCAGTTAAATGATTGTACTTTTAATCCACTTCTCTTTAGAATAAGAAAAGCACTAGTTAATGCAGTGACTAAGACAGTAAAACATTAATACAAGACTACTAATTGAATTTGTTTTTCTTTGATGACAGGGGAGGGGCACACACAGCTCACGATGAAGGAAACTCCCCTGCTTATGGGTTCAAAATGTCCTCCAGCAGAGCACAATATTTGCCTGTCACTAAGAGCGCAATCCTAACCTGGAGTTAGGCTGGCATAGTTAGACCAGCAAAGTTTGGCTGGCACAAGGGCCACCTTAAAGCACGTTTGGACCACTCTCAGTCAGGGAGGATGGTGTACGTCTGCCTGATGGCCTCTCTGACTCCGAGATTGGTCCAATCATACTTTACCAGCCAAACCTTGCTGGCCTAACTGTGCCAGCCTAACTCCAGGTTAAGATTGTGTTCTAAGAGAGCAATAAAGGGACCAAATGATGTGCTAGACAGAGTTCCAGAGACTTGGCACCACTGTAGCAAAGGCCCTCCCTAGGTTATCATCCAACATATTCCAGACTATGGAGGAAACCTGAAGCCTTTTCTCTAAGGAAGATGGCTAAACATACAGTATATACGACACCTTGACTCACATAAGATTAAACAGTTGTACCACTATTTAGAAGTATGTTGACTGGAAACTCCACCATTATTCAATCAAGATAGAAGGTAGATAAATCAGACTCAGAGGCTTAAAGATTCCAGACGACTCATAGGGGTGGCAAAGTTCTAACTACTAAATTGTGTCCTCAAATATTCTATGGCTCAGAAACATATGGCTTTTAAATTACATTAATGTAGTAGAGCTACTCCCCACTTGACCGTCCACTCTTAAAATGTTTCAATTATAGCTGGAAGTCATACATTCAAAGCGTACTCCACTTTCAACCAATTTTGTCATGTTTGCACAACCAACATGTGCTGCTTTTGTTCACTGTACTGTACCTTGGTCTGTATGTATGTACACACACACACACACACACACACACACACACACACACACACACACAGAGTGCAATCCTAAACTGGAATTAGGCCAGCATAAGGTAAACCAGCAAAGTTTGGCCAGCACAAGGGCCACCATAAATCGTGTTTGGACTACTCTCTGAGTCAGGGAGGATGGCTCACGTCTGTGTACTGACCTCTCTGACTCCGAGAGTGGTTGGAAAATACTTTGCAGTGTCCCTTGTGCTGGCCAAATTTTGCTGGCTTAGTTTATGCCGGCCTAATTCAGTTTAGCAGTGCGCCCACAAAACACACACACGTTTTTTGGTGGCAATTTTGCATTTGCAAGCTAAAATTAAGATTGGGTCCCATTTTTCAACAATGCTCTGATCCCTAACCCATTGAATAAGCAGGGGATGCTTGAACAGTTAATTATGAAAATCATTCAGATCCAAAAATAGCCCTATGGACTTATTAAGCACTTTTTATTTACAATAGTGTCTGGGAAAGGGTACACAAGAAGGAATCACTTTGTTGGGCACAGGGAATATATGCCCCAAAGTTCAATTTGAAAATGTCACAGCCACCTGTCATTCATGCCACATAGGTGGTTCGGGCACCCTTTCAGTGGAGTTCCAGGATCAGTCAAGATATGAGGGGAGGGGACTTCACTCTTCTAAAGCCTCCATCCCCACAAGACCTGTCTGTCTTCTCCAAGAATCTGTATTTTGTGTATGAAGTGTAACCCTGCACTCTGGGTGCTTAGCTTCTCTCTTCCCTTCCTCTCCATGTCTGCCCTTGCAATGCTAATCTCACTTCCTCCTCCTTTTCCTATGCCTTTCACCTCCTTATCTTGCTGCCTTTCTCATCCTCCTTTCACCTTTTCATTCCCCTTTTATTTCCTTTGCTTGCTTTCTCCAGCCCACTTTGCCTCTGTCCTTTCCTCCATCTAATCCTTTATCTCTCCCTTTTGAATTGACTACCATTCTCAGCCCTATCCTTCCCTAAGACTGACATCAGTTGTGGCCAGCCTCTTGAGGAACTCTGATGCACAGAAATGACGTCATTGCCGAGCATGGAATTAGACAGACATATCCTCTTCCAGCCCAGTATGGCAGATCAGGCTACCACGTCTCAGAATCCTGTGTTCCACTGTCCTGTTCTTGAAGGTATCAGATGAAAGTTTTTACTGGTTATTAGTAAATATAATACTGGTTATTAGCCAAATATATTTGCCTAAGTTGCAATTCAGGCTTGATGGACTGCATCTATTACTTCTCAATATACTTTACTTCAATATTCTTATCTAACACAGGTAGCAATGCTTTATTTTCTGATAGAAACTGTTGTCTAATGAGTACATTCATGAACAATTTGGCTTTGGCAATGCATATGGCAATTGCATATGGCATTATGGGACGTGGTGGTGCAGTGGGTTGAACCGCTGCTGTTGGGCTTTCCAATCGGAAGGTTGGGAAGTTCAAGACTGCGTGACGGAGTGAGCTCCCGTTGCTTGTCCCAGCTCCTGCCATCCTAGCAGTTCGAAAGCAACCTAAAAATGTAAGTAGATAAATAGGGACCACTTCGGTGGGAAGGTAATGGCGTTCTGTGCGCTACAGCGTATAGTCATGCCGGCCACATGACCACGGAAGCTTGTCCTTGGACAAACGCCGACTTTACAGGCTTAGAAACGGAGATGAGCACCGCCTCCTACAGTCGGTCATGACTAGACCATTTGGTCGTGGGGAAACCTTTATGGCATCATTAAAAAATGTCTGAACCCACACCTACTGATCTCTATTCACTTTCTTGCACCCAGGAGTAAGTATCATAACTTCAGCTGCCTCACCTAAGGATACACAATGTTTGGGTAGAACTACTGAAGCCTAATCCCTTTCTTCATCCACTTGGAAGCATAATGTGGGCCGCTTTAATTATAGACATCCTGATGCAATGTCTTTTCATATGATTATCATGCCACTTCATCCTAAAAGCTTGCACATGCCCAGTAGAAGGTGTGTGTGTGTGTGAAATTTATTCATAATTTGAACAGTAACTGCCCTATCTGTTCAAAGAAAAAACATGGCATTTGAATTTCCCCTTATTAGTTTCAAAAGTGGTTTGCATGGAAGGGCTACTCTCCAAAAACAAATTCTCTTGGGTACATAGCTACATGCTTCTTTGGATCCAATATTATCTCTTATCCCATTTTTCTATACAATATTCCCCACTGATGGTTCAAGGAAGCGGGGAATAAATCTTTCTTGAGTACGAACAACAAAGAATAAATTTTAATCTTCATCAGCATAAATTTCTACTTTTCCATTCCCCCTTTTCTAATGTGAAGATATCCTGCCCAGGTTCTTCCCTGCAGTATACAAAGAATTTAGATATCATAAATAATACCATTTCATCTGCAGATTTGGCCACAACCCTGATCACTCCCATTTCCAAGTCACTAATGCATACTTCAGACAGCTTTGCTATATTCTTACTTTTCTTGAGAGAATCATGCAGCATAAGCATTTGAAAGAACTCTTGAGACACTCAATGTTAAATTGGACAGGAGGTCTGGTCCAGAGCTTAGAGACGCTGTTAAACCCAAAGATAAGATTTGATGGATGCCATTTTGAGCTCACTGGAAGCTTCTGTTTATGGCAAGACCTCAAGCTGCCTTCAGCTGCCTTCTGTGGGAGAGGAGTCGTGCTGGGCCAGCTTGGGTGAGAGTGAAGAAGCTGTCCATTAGCCATTTATCAGCCAGTGTGGGAGGCAACAGTGAAGCCAGCAAGGAAGACCAGACTGGGAACGATCCATATGAATGTTGTCGTTCTTGAATTACTAGAACCTCTGTTATTTGTAAAAAGAAAAAAATCCTCAGGTTTGTAATTGTTTTACAAAAGGCTGCTTATGTGAACCACCTGGAGGAGGAGGCGGCGGTGGTGGCGGCGGTGGTGGTGGAACAATATATGAGCTCCAATCTAAGCTCATAAACCAATACCGATCAATTTTTAAGTATTTTGGTTATACGGAGGATAAAACATTAACAATGCCTTCAACAAGGATGTACTTAAGGCAGATGTTTTTAAAAAACTGTGTTTCAAATTAGACAATTGTTAAACATATGGAGTTTGCAGTCCTTGCATTGATATTCACAAGAATAATCAGCATTAAAGTACAATAGAAGCCAGAGAGAAAGCCTTGTGCAGAGCAGACAGCTGGAATGCAGAACGCTGATTAACACCAAAACGTGTAGGCAGGCAGTCACTTCAGGTCTACTCTCTTAAGGGCAATTCATGCATTACAATACCCATGGAGAGACCACTAAACCACATTTGTATAGTAGTGACTTAACAGGCTAGAATATGTGCAATTGTGGCTGACCAAGAGTTTTTTAGTCCAATTGTGATTTAACACTACCAGCGAAGTATCCCTGGAATTATGCCTCCAGTACCTGGAATCATGCCTCTGCGGGCTTGAAGTCAATGAGATTTTCTTCTGAGAAGACATGCACAGAATTGTATTCTAAGTGTGCCTTGTGTCACACCACCATATGAGATCACATACAGCTTTGCAGAGTGGGCTGTTGTCTTGGTAAGTTACAATGGATATGGGGAGAAGAGATAATCCTATTCAAAACTGACAATTTTCCAATTATACTACTTGTGTCCCAACTGCACTATAATGAGCTTTAAAGTGGTCCTTCTTTCCTTCAAGTTAACTGTCATGTGTTTCTTCCCTTACCATCAAGACTTTGCTAGCATTGACTTGCTTGACATGTTTGATCCTCCAGGTTCTCTTCACAAAATTCACAGAATAGGGTTCACTGGGATGTGATGCCATGACAATTATACAGGTAAAACTAGATTACATATACAGTATGTAGTCAAAATGAGACGGGTTGAAATCATTCGGTAATATGCAAAATTGCAGGTTCTGCAAGTGGTATGTGGTGAAAGTCACTTTACCCTTCATTCACCATGAGGAGTAACTTGTCATGAGCAGTAGTGTTCAGCTTTGAACATGCAAGTATTCTGAAAGAATACAGTTTCTATTGTTGTTCCTTTGAGTATTAGTTCACTTTGCAGAGATAAGGCGTATTACACATATTCAAACTGTACAAATCGGTGTGACATAAACACAATAAGCTTGTCTCAAAAATCACAAATACAAAGAAATGTGAAAATCCTTATTTCAAACGATACGTCATTTTCCTAATGAAAAGAATCTATGAAGTGGGAACAAACAATAAAGGAGCTGTCATTAGTTATTTGATTCTCCCCATAAACCACTTTGTGAATTTTTTTAAGTGGTATATAAATATAAATAATATCCTACTGATCCCACTTGCCATTAATGGTCACAGGAATATCAAAGTACAGAACACAACCACAGACCCAATAAGTTATATATTATTACTATTTAACATTTTAAGAACACTTTGAGAAACAAAAAAAGTTACAAGACCATTGGATCTTGAAGCAACAATACTGTGCCAGAATGGATGGGACAAATGATGAAATTTGGTCCTTGTTACACTTCTTCTTAGGTTTTTCAACTCGGGAATCTTAATATTTGACTTTATTTTTAATCCTGAATCTGAAGAAGTTGGAACTGATTGTGTGGGTAATGATTCTGGAACATGCACAGCCAAATGATAGCAGGAGAAGGTAGCAGGAATAGATGCTGAGATCTGGTCCGTTGGACTAGACTGGAAGTCTTGTGGACTCGCAGCTTGCTCCTAACTAAATCCCTGCACTGGCATGGTTTCCATTGTATCCTGCGGGAGAATTGTGGCTACAGGAGGCCTCCTTGGGGAAAGAGAGTATTCGTTCCCTTGCCCCAGAGTAGACTGCCCCTATTAGCTGCCATAGATCAACTCAGACCTGTACCAGCTCAAATTGCTAGTGCAAATCCGCACTGACTGGGGAAGATGGATCAGACTCAGGAAGAGGGTCTGGGATTTGGCATGTGCTGCTGCTGAACATGTCCCCCTCCTGGGACTGATCCTCTTTCCCACACCTTTCACTGGCTCACTCCCCCTCCCCATTGTATACCTGCTCTAGAAGGTTTTTGGCCATATACCAGCACGTGGGAGGCTGCAAAGGCTTCCCCACCCAGTGGCCCAGCAACACATGCTGCTTTGTGACTGGTGTAAGGTAGCCTCCATTATTGCAATGTGCAATACGCGAGTGCCCAGCCAGCATAGGATTGGGCCATCAGTTGGTTTGGGATGGAAATCATCAACAGAGTCAAGACAAATAGAGAGATATTGAACATATACTGAAGACTTAGGTGATTTTGCCAAAGAATTGAAGGTGCCTTTTCCCAGAAAAGCATAAAAAACTTTGAGGTTGTTTTGTTTGACAAACCAAAAGCAATGACACCAAGACTCTACTTTATACTCTGACCCAATCAGAAGAGACAAACATTGTAGCCATTAGACGGAAGGAAAATAAGCAAACATTTCAACAACAGAAACAAAAGGAGTTCTTGTGATGCAACTGCTATAGTGGTGGAAGAACTTAGAGGAAAGGAGTGGGCTACACCAATCTAATGGCCAGGACAGGACTAGCTCCAAAAATTTTTTAGGTTGAATTCAAGATGTTTCCAAGCAAGGCTCTGCAGAGATCAGAATGAAAAAATGGAAAATTAGAATATCCATCAAGTCTGTACATTTCCTGTTAATCTTCCAATGATTTCCTAATAAGCAGAATGTTCAGCATGATTCGTAATGAATTTGTTGTGGGGGCCAGCCAGAGGTTGCATTAAGATGCAACTTAAGGAACTAAAACTGAACTAGAAGAGCAGAGCAGACCAGTCGAGAGCCATTCCTACAAATCTGGTAATACTTACCTCTAGAACTGGGTACAAAAGGTGAATCACTACAAGTAGTGCCAGAGTAATCATTACAACTCATAAAAAGGAATATATGATATATAATATATACCACGTTCAGCAAACACCTATTAAGACACTAATTTATCCACCTGTGATACAAGAGTTCAAAGTTGCAGTATATAACAACAACAACAACAACAACAACAACAACAACAACAACAACAACAA
>JAJKFI010000019.1:16907386-16917925 GCA_029204185.1 Lerista edwardsae
AACAACAACAACAACAACAACAACAACAACAACAACAACAACAACAACAACAGACCTTTATTGGCATACAATTGCAGTATATAGTTGGTCCACATCCAACACATTTTACTTGCATAAATTCAAGCATATGTGCTTGGCAAACAAATGAATGAGAGACCATAGTTTCTATATTGCAAGTGATTATGTCTGTCATTCCACTTACTATGTCCCAGAGGGAGTATAAGATAGGAGAATTAAGCTGCTTTGTTGTCTCTAATTTCAGTTTCCGCATGTCTCTCATAGTATGTTAAGTTTTTAAGAGACAGCATGTATTTTGCAGATTTAAGGTAGCGTCACCTATGCATGATTTTCCCCTTATGCACAGAACATAACCTAATCTTTCGTAAGATGCCAGCAGATTGCACACAAATCAGTTATTACTATTTATTCTTTTCCCATTTCAAACTCTGTACAAGCAGCACCACAAAGTTATGCAACATAACTTTGATATGAAGATAAGATATGGACTGCATCAGAGACAGACTGTGAGGACATGAAGGGAAGACAAATCCGAGGGGGGGAACCCCACATCTTCTGCCACTTCCGTTGCCTCCCTGCAACCTGCTGCTAATGCAAGCTGCAATGATCCACTTCCTACTTTCCAAGAAGTTGATCATTCCCCTCCTTCCTTGCTTCTTGCGCAGTTTCTTAAAGCTAGAAGTGCAAAGCTTCCTGTTTTATGTACAAGGACAGCATAAATATAAAGGAGCTCCATCATCCATGGCATCCTTCCAAGTGCCTTGCACTTCTAGGTTTGATGATACCATCTGAGAAGCATCGTAAAGGGCTTTCTCACCTTCTTTTCTAGAGTGCCTGGCAGAGGCAGCAGCCAGGGCACTGGGATGGGGTAACACTCTGGTACACTCCGACTGTACAAATCATAATAATTGAAACAAATTGAAAATAATCGAAACATGTGCGTAATATAAAAACGGCTGTTAAAATGAAGTTAAACGCAATCTCTAGATGGAGATCTGAAGCACGTTTAAATACAAAATGTCCCAATCCAATCAAGCACAAGACTGTACAAGGTTAATCCTCTGGGTCCTTCTCTGTCCCGTGCACGCAGCAGTTTGTTCTGTCATACCCACATTCCGTAAGCCATACGTGATTGCTGTACAAATTATTAGCACCATCAGCTCTGACTGCACTAAAACAATGCAATGCAGACGTAATTTTGATCATAATAAAGTATCATTTTCAATCATTTTCAATGCTTCAACAAGATGCCTGCCACAACCCTCAAAGGCAGAGATTTTCAAATTGGGGCGTCATGATACACCAGTCAGAGAACCTCTGGCCCTGTCCCCTTAAAGGGTGGGAAGGAGAGACGGCAGCAATGCAATCCCCAGGATTTTGCTGCTACTTGGGGCTACAGGGGCTTCAATCTACTTACCAATTGAAGCGCTGTCATCCTGGAGGTGCTAAGAGCCCCACAGATGCCTCCACAGGGCTACCCCAAGCCTCAGAAACTTGAAAAAAATAATTGTGACCCACTTCCGGGTGAAAGGGGGCTCTTTTTAGTGTGCCTGCCAATAGCCCAGCATAGTTGCCTATTTCATTCATTGAGAGGAACAAAGTGCCAGTAAACACGTTCACCTCTTTCCTTACAACTCTTGCCCTCTAGCTTTTCCATCAGCCTCCATACCTGTTTTCCCTTTCTCTCCTTTATGCAGCTGCAGGTTTACTTGAAAGTAAATATCTTTAATGAGTAGGGTGTACAGTACCCCCAAATAAGTCACAGAAAATTGCAGCCTTACATTTTCCGTTTCTCTTGCTTCTAGATTCCCCCCACCAAAGTCCTCTATGTCCTCTTAAACATTCCCACTGCTGGCACACCAATGTTTGCTTCTTCTGCTCTCTCCCCCTCTTTCAATTTTCTGTTTCCCATCCCTCCCACACACCCTTCCCCCTGTCATGATGCATATGATCCAGCTGCTACCGCGTTGTCCTGTTGAGTTTATAGTAGGAGCTGCTTCAAGTAAGCACTCACAGGATTTCACTTCAAATTTTAAGCTTCCTGTTCCTAGACCACACCTCCCATCTTCTTTATGCAGTCAGTAATCCTGTTGAGTTAAATGGAATTTGCTCTGAGATGCATATAAGATTGCAGCCTCAGTTGGGGCAAGCAACTGCTCCACAATGAGGGGGAAAGCTGGTTGTAAATGGTTGGAAATTTTTTTAAAGCTACGCCAAGGACATAATCCAGCTGCTTCCCTGCTATATTTCTTCCTTCCCCCGCCCAAAAAACCCACAAAATCCCCAGATCCTTATTTTAGGCTGCAAGTATGTTCTCCTGGGAGAAAGCTGAAGATTTTGAATCTTAAGAAATTTTGTATGCCAGTGTTTCCAATACGTACAATTGTTTTCTAGAATGTTTTCATGCTTAATTCCTTGGTAATATGATGCATATGTATACAGTATTTATATATATATTATGTGTAAACTGCAGCTACATTCAGCTA
Organism: Lerista edwardsae; assembly: GCA_029204185.1. Taxonomy (NCBI): domain Eukaryota; kingdom Metazoa; phylum Chordata; class Lepidosauria; order Squamata; family Scincidae; genus Lerista; species Lerista edwardsae. The sequence continues at coordinate 16,909,891 of JAJKFI010000019.1, forward strand.
TTTTGAGTTGTTCACTCTCTCTGTACTTGAGACACAAATGAAGTCTGAACTGAATAAGGATGATCAATGTTGACCAGTATTATGAATATATAATCATAACAAGAAATTTATGCTCCACCTTTCCCATGCCAAAGCAAATACACAAGGTGGCTTACAGAAAGTGTGACCAGATGTCCTCTTTTTCCAGGACATGTCCTACTTTTCAGCCTTCTGTCCTGGGGCTTGTTCCCAGGAAAGCGTGCGTAGGATTGCAGCCTGAGCCAATTCTCAGAGTCATGAATGGCCTGAAGGCAAGAGGGAAGGGCTGCTTTACACAGGTTTAAACCAAAGGGTTTTCCCTCTCTAGGAATGCCACTGCCTCCAGGTACCAGAAGATGTCCCAGTCCTGTTCAGGTTCTTAGAAACTGTGCTAAAATAGTTTTCACTAGTGCCAGCTTTCAGGATAACTTCTTCTGCTCTCTCAAACATTTGGTTACAGTGAACAGTGCTGGAAGAGCATAACAGGAACAAGGAGTGGGTGGTGACAGGGCAGGGAGTGGGCGAATAGGGGGGAAACACAACCAATGGTGGATTTCATCCTCTATCATTCAGACTGACAGAGCTGTGACATGAAAAATGTTTAAGACCACTAGATGATAGACCTTGTCTTGATGTTTCAAGCCTGTTTTATAAACTTCAATTACCAAGCAGACAAACCACACACGTATAAACCCTTGGCCCTTTTAAGAAAGGTAGCTGATCTTTTTGTTTTACCAGGCTTTGAATTGTTTTAATTCCTGGTTTTTATATTGTCACCTTTGGTGGTGGTATTTTTTTTACACCATTTTACAATTGAGGGACCCAATACCCAAAAAAGCAGAATGTATGGAAATAATGGATTGTAGCCAAGGAAAGTTAGAATTCCTAAGTCCCACTGAAGTGAACTTCTACTTAGTCACAATTAACTTGCCTCACTGATTTCAATGCTGCTTAGTTGTGACGAACATTCTTAGGACACAACCTAATAAAACTATAGTCCAGTGCTTCCCAATCATTTTAGCACTGGGACCCATGTTTGTGGGTTATGGTGGCTAAGCAGCACCCCAGAATAGCTTGCAGCTTTCACGTATCGCCCCAGCAGGTCTTGTGCACAGTCTACCAAAGGACGGCTCCTGCTACTCCTTCAGCTTGGTCATCCTTTTTTGTGACACCCCCCAAAAAACTGGCTTGCATTCCACTGGTGGATCATGACCCACGGTTTGTGGACTGCTGTTATAGTCCATATGCAGACATATGACAATTGAGCAACTACATCTCCTCTATTCTAGTATAGTCTCATTCAAACAAAGGCTTTAGTGAAAATAGCAAATAAAACAGAAGTCATTAGATAAACACGCCATGTTCCAGGAAGAAGCAAAATGTTTGGCAATTAATCTACTGGATAAAACTATTCATCATACTAAGCGCTGCAGTGGCAAAAAAAACAAACCCAATCAACCAACACCAACAGGTACTTATATACCGCTTTTCAACACGAAGTTCACAAGCGGTTTACAGGCAAATAGTAATAATAAAGTTAAATGGTTCCCTGTCCCAAAAGGGCTCACAATCTAAAAAAAGGCAGACTGCCAGCAACAGCCACTAGAAAGACTGCGCAGGGGTGAAGAGGGACAATTATTCTCCCCCGGCTAAATATAAGAGGAACACCACTTGAACAAGTGCCTCTTGCCCAGTTAGCAGGGGTAATCTCTATTAGTACTCCAATCTCTATTAGTGTCTCCAATCAGACAAAGCTTTAAGTCAAATAAAGGGAAAAAAAGACCTGTTCAGGCCATTTTAGTTATAACGGTCCACGTGGCAAGTCACTATATTTTAATCAATATTCAAAAGTGATATTACCCAGTGTGAGACTGTACATTATATGTGTGTGTGTGGGGGGGGGGGGAAGGCTTTAGAACTGGATCCTAATTTTGATGAACAGAATTCCTTCCACTCAGAGTTGTTCTCAAGTATCATAATCTTCCATGAGCACAGCTGTCCTTTTATAAACAGAAAGAGATCTGTTTATGGACTGATATTAAAATCCAAGTCTTTTATGTATTCTCCCACATGGTGATCTGGGTTCTGTGCTTTATTTATCTGTAACTTAGATTTTAATGTGCAAGACCTTCGATGCTATAGGACTATTTAGAATGGCTTTACTCAAGACATTCACGGAGTTTTGGAACATTGACACTTCTCAGATTATATTTTGACTATTCCAATTTCCCAGAATAGTCCTATTATAGTTACCTATTATATATTACATATGTTCATAATACATAAAAACATTTGCACAATTTCTTTTAGATCATATCAGTAATTTAGTTTTAATTGAACAAATTGTTTAATTCCGACTTGTCTAAATTAATTAATGAAATATATCTAAAAGATCAAGTTCCTTTTGACTTTTTCCATGCTAGTTAATACCTCATTATGGTCTGCAGCCTTATGCTCTTTAATGTTATTGAAGACAGTTTTATTTCTTGTCAAATTCTTTGTATGGCCAAAGAGGCACATCCAAGCTGGTCCAGTGAGCACTTTGGATTGCGCTCTTAAACAGACATTTTTATTTCCCTTATCCTCTTTACTTAGAAAACAGGTGCCTATAACTAGATAAAGTCTCTTTCCAACTTCCACATGGTGAGCAATTTTGAAGCTATATATTTACCTTAAGGATTTAGCTGTATCCTGATGCTTTGGGCAACTAATGTGCTCTACACAAATCCTCATCAATTGTCAGATGAAAGCCAGCAGCTCCATGGACTAATTCAGAATAACAAATTGTTTTCAGTCAGGAAGTTAAGCAACCATAAACCTCCTTACCCAGATTTACCCTTACTTACTAAAATTTACTTTGGTGAATGGAATGCCAGTTTGCATTCTAGTTGATTATGTCACACTGACAGCACTTCCTGCTTGATGATGTCTTCCTGCTTCTGACTATGACATCACTCCCAGGCTAATGACATCACTTCTGGTGGGTCCCAACATGAGTACCAGTCTAAAAGTGGGTCCCAGTCTAAAATGTTTGAGAAACCACTGTTCTAGAATATTCAGCTTTCCTTTTCCAATCATGGACACAGGTTTCTGAAGGTTAGGAATTAGTTGCATCTAAGCATAAAGGTAATGCATACCTGTAAATGACTCCTGTGTTCCAGCTTAACTGCATTATTACAGATAAGTACAAATAAATTATATAGTAGACAGAGAACTAAAATGAAATTATAGCATTTGAGTAAATGGAAAAGAGATATGGGTAGGTGCATTTGCTCAGGGCAAATGGCATTCTGCTAAAACCTGCATGGTAGGTTAGTAGTATAGTATATAGTAGTGCATGCTATAGAAAATCAAGCGCTTTCTCTGAACCTAAATGTGGCTGACTACATATTTCCAATACTTGCCCTTGTATTTAGGGTCAAAATATAGCAGCAGTAGTAATTTTTTCCCTACTCTTCTGCCATTGTAAAAGCTCTGTATCAGAAATGTGAAGAGCAGAAAATGAAGGTATAATTTGAATGGGGCAATTTAGTTTTTAATATCTACCTTAAACTACCTGCCACTGTACTTGCTGGAATAATTATCTTGTTCCCTTTCACTCCCATGTAGTTCTGGGACTGAAGCAACTGCACAACCATGAAACATCTTTGACAAAAAGCAAGATTAGGACAAAATATTATACAAAAACACTGAATTAAAAACAAAATATAAAAAGACTCACTTGAAAATTCAAACACTCGTAAAAGGACTATAGGCAAGAATAAGCAGTTTCCAAGATGGCTGCTCCCAGCTTTCCGCAACCCACCTGACATCAGGTCATGACCCACCAAGTGGGTCCCGACCCACAGTTTGAATAACACTGTTCTAGAAAACAGAACTGTATAGCTAAACAAGAATAGTAAATAGAGAGAAGGAATCCTTCACCATAAACACAGAAGGGCAGAGGGGGGAGAAAAGAGGGAAACCTATTTCTTGAGGCATCCATGCTGTGTAATTCAAGAAGCACGACAGTGATTACATGTATCACGATATTACATGAAGCACAATAGTGATTACATGCACTGAAGTGATTACATGTATCATACCAAAACATGATACAGTATAGGAATTTAAAAAATCACGATTCAGAGACTGCATTCACTGTCCCCTAATAAGAGAACTTAAAAGCAGATACCATAACACCATTACACAACCTGAATAAGTGGACTTCCTAGTTCTTCAAGCAATAATGTCAAAACTATGATGTAATGAAGCATTTATATAAAACTGTTTACTATTTTAGCCTGCAAAAGGTGCCCCTTTTGCAAAGTAGATCCCAACAGAACAAGCAACACTTTTTCAAAGTCTCCCACCTCTTGTTTCTACTGAGCTGAAAACTCCACTAAACCAAAAGACCTGGCTGGCTGTGGCTTAGGTAGCAGAAAGCTGGAAAAAAAAGTATTTAAGATATTCCTAAAGGAACTGGAAATGATTACAAGAATGTCATTAAACAGGAACTAAAAAATGAGGCAAAAATAGATAATCAAAAATAGATAATCAAAGATAACAGATTGCAGGTGGTGTGCATCCTTTTTTTTTTTAAATTGATCTTCAGTAAATACTAGTAGTACATGAAAAGCATAATGAAATCTTACACATTACCTCTAAATACATGTCTAATTTGTTGTAAATTCTTATTGGTTTGTTAAAGTAAATCAGCAAAATGTGCTTCCCTACAGAAAGGTAGAACTAAAAATAATTTAGCTTCATGTTTGAGAACTACTATATAAGTAGCAGCTCTCAGTCAGCTGAGAATGTGAGCAAAGAACCAGGAAATCCCTGCTTTCAATCTTGCCTCAGGCATTAAATTACTAAATGGCCTTAGGTAAGTTTACCTACTCGATTAAGACATCACCCCAGAACATGGCTACACTGTGGTTCAATGTGATGTCTGAATTGACAGATCACAGCTAAAACTATTCTACAACTATGCCTCCAGAGACTACTGCATCTAGAGACTTGAGTGCTTAAAGCAATGGAAATAAAAAGCAGATAAGCAACTCTAAACCATGGTTTTCCTATACTTTTGCAAGTTCTAACTATGATTTGGGTTCATAACAATAGCTAGTATAAATTTTGGTTTAGTACAATACTAAATAGTACAATACTAAATAGTACAGCTTCTGTCACCCATCTCTAATGTGGGATAATCCAATGTGTTGCATTTTTGTATGTTATACTTATAACTTACACAATATATGCAAAGTGTTCTAAACACTCAGACTCCTAAATAAAGACTAAGGGTACAGTCCTAACCTGGATTTAGGATTAGGCACAGTTAGGCTAGCCAAGTTTGGATGGCACAAAGGACACCATAAAACATGTTTGGACCACTCTCAGAGTCAGGGAGGATGGCTCACATCTGTGTGCTGGCCTCTCTGACTCAGAGAGTGGTCCAAACATACTTTATGGTGGCCCTTGTGCTGGCAAACTTTGCTGTGCCAATCTAACTCCATGTTAGGATTGTGCTCTAATTGTGCATATGAACTACTAAAACAAATCAAGAGAACAGTCAATTGAGATTGACTCAATCAAAGATAGGCAACAGTGAATTTACAGGATAACTGAGATTTGATTTTGTAATTTTCAGTTCTACCATAACTCAATTCTAGTATAGGCATAAAGTTCAGCTGCCTTTCACATACAGTACAGTCTAGAAAATACTCATGTTCAACACTCAATTTTATCTGGACACATGTAAAATATCAGACATATATTTGATTAGCATATTTGCTTGTAACTGACGTAAAACAACATTTCACTGGAGCGGGAGGAGCAACCTACAGCATGACTTAAATCTGTCTTGCTGACTAGAGCATGACTCAAATCATGAGCAAGCATTTAGCTGCCTGCCACCCATTTTAATAAAATAGGAGGGAATGAAACAACTGCCTTGTCGCTTGGATATGCTAATGATTCTGGTATTGTTGCCCTTGAAATGTCATACCCTGTTTAAACTTGAAGAACTCTGAATAAGTCTTCTATTAAAATGATAAATCCTAGACAAATAGTTCTTTTCTAGGACAGAGAAGCTGAATTCTTATCTGTGGCATCAAGGCTCATCTATAAAGATGTCTGTTTTGTCTGAACAATCCATATGACATGCCAGCAGGATGTCTTTGTCCATTTTAACTTTTCCAGATTTGCTGCAAATTGCAAATGCAGTTTTGAGACTGAAAACTAAATCACCCTTAAGAGCAAGGAACATCTTATGTTGCTAAAAGAACAAAATACATAAAGCATTTAAGGCAGCTGAAGATTTTTAGTTATAGAATCTTGTGGCAACAGTGGCAACTTAAAGATAAATGTTAATCCAAAGCATGGTATGCATGTTAAGGAAAGTACTAGTGAGGCTAATGGAGCTTACTCCTGAGTAGGTGTGCATTAAACTTCCGTCTTCACCAGGAAACCAGTGTTGAAATAGCATGGTAAAAAGTAGTACAAGCCCCTTCCCTCTACCACACAACTTCCCATGGGATCAGAATCTTCATATATGGCTCATCTTACACAGTTTATACTAAAATATACCAAGGATTTTACCAACTTAGAACTTTAAAAAATGCAATGGGGAAAGGAAGTATTACTAGTAAACTATAGGAAAATTAATCATATCATGTAACAGTGTAACTATCACCAGCTCAACATGGCATAAACCCAAAGTCACACAACACAAGGACAACTGAAAGGGTACATAAACATGTTAAATTTTGAAGAGACTAGATCAAGGTATAATTCAGAACAGCACATGTTAACTCAGAAAATGAAAAATAAAGACATGAAATTTTCCTACTCTTTTTGTGATATTCTAATTTCTAACATTCATGAAACATGGCAAACTTGATCTAATTTCAAGAAGTATAAAGCAACACAAGGCAAAAAGGTAACAACCTGACAGATCAAGAAACAGATACAAAATTTAATTTTGCAAATGTGAATTTCAACACATCTCAGAAAAGAAAGCTATAAATTGACAAGCATTTAGCAGTTTTGAGCACTTTATCAGAAATGGCAATTTAAGAAAATATGCAGCAGAGATTCCAAAACCCAAGAGACACAGAGGGGATCAGTTGAACAAATTACTGCTAAAATATGCAATTATGCCATGTGATTAGCTAAAACAAGTTGCTAAACTATATAGACACTTACCTTTTCCATTTATTGTTAATGCAGATGCAATAGAAGCAGTTACTGGCACAGGTAACTGTGGCACTAAGGGATGTATTCTTGGCCTGCTCCCCATCCTAGCACGCTCTTCTCCAGGTCCTAATAAAGCTCCAACTGGTTTTTCTGCTGTCACTTCTGGTGCTACAGAATCTTCTTGATCCTGTTCTACACGATCCAATTTATCAGGGCTTTCATTCTGAAAGCCATCCACCGATGTCCGACTCTTAATAGGGCTTTTGGGCACAAGGATTTTGATACCTGATTTTGAGAGGTCCATGTTTTTTCTACCCGAGATAGGAGTGTGGTTTTTCCGAAACTTCTGGCCAACAAACAACTGATTCTTTGATTCATAGTCCTTTCCAATAACCAAGGACTTAGGAGAGGTTTTTGAAAAAGAACTATTAGTAGATCTAGAAATTTGTTTTCTTGCATTATTTGGAGATGTCCTATTTGTTCGTGTTAATGTGCTTTCCTTTTGTTTTTCATTATGATGTCTATTGAATTCATGTATATATTCCTCACAATTCACAAGGTGCTGTTCAGGCTCCCAGGTGTCATCTTCACTTTCGTAGCCTTTCCATCGCACTAAATATTCCGTTTTCCCCTTCTTGTTCTTCCTTTTGTCAACAATTCTCTCTACCTATTGAAACAAAGATTACAAAGGATGCTAGTGAAAATGTACAGGAACATACATGGAATACCCTTGAACATGTCATGTCTCCATTATCTAATTTGCATGATGGAAAATACAGGTGCTGCATGCTGGCTGTGTGTGTGTGTGTGTGTGTGTGTGTGTGTGTGTGTGTGTGTGTGT
>JAJKFI010000019.1:16924978-16954092 GCA_029204185.1 Lerista edwardsae
GGTCCGCGAGCCTCCAACTCTGCTATAATTACCACAAATACACAACAACACACACCAGTGATGTGTGTGTGTGTGGGATTCCACTGCATATTATTTTTCGGGGGGGGGAATTGTTTCTAAAAATACACTGTTTCATGAGTTACCAATAGGGTTACCAGATACAAACTAGGACCAAGTGCCTCTACCTTTAACCACTGTATAAAAAGGGAATTTTGGCAGGTGCAGCTTTTGAAACCCTTCCATGACGAGCTGCACCTACCCAAATTCCCTCTTCTATACAATGGTTAAAGGAATAGGCACTCTGTCCCAGGTTTATAGCTGACAACCCTAGTTACCAACATACTAACACTAGTTACATGTCCAACTGCCCAAGTTGTAATAAACCTCTTCTCACATTCCATCATAGTTACTGGCCCTTCCCTGACCTCCATGTATTAACAGTCCCAACCCCAACTTTGATTTATTCAGCAGAAAGCAAGAGTAGACTCAACGTATATTACATAAATATAATCCGTTCTCTTCTGCTGAATGTATAGAGGGCAGAGGTCAATGTGTGGAACTCCACACGTTGATATGAATACCTAACTAAACTGAATTTATACCTAGAAAATGGATATTTAATGTGCAATTTTGAATATACTAACTAATTTAAGACATAAATGTTCTAGAAAACCCACATCACTAATGCCCAATACATGGGGCACTTCCATGACTAGGGGCCCAATCTAGCCCCTAGGGGCCCAACTGTTCCAGCAACAATGCAGCCTCAATGCAGCTCAGAAGGGAACAAATGTTCCCTTGCCTTGAGGTGGCCTCTCTGACTGTTCTAGCACTAAAGAGTGCTGTGTGTGCCCTGTTGGCACAACTGCTGGGCAGTGCAATCCTGCCCTTGACGCAGCATCGACGCAACACTGTTGTGTCAACAGTATGTCATTAGCGCCGACACAGGGGCACTGAGCAGCACCCCCACATCGGTGCTAATGCTCTCAGGCATCAGCATGGGACTGAGAGCGCCAACGAGGAGCCTCCCTAGTGCCAGCTGAACTCAGCTGGTGCAAGGGAGGTTCTGGGAGGAGGGAGGGCAGGGAAGGAGCGTTTCAGGGCAGGGGGTGGGCGGGTTGGCAGGCGTGCCATAAGGCCGCATCGTAGGCCTTGTCGGGAGGCTGCACAGCCCCGATTTGGGTCATGGAGCTTCTTTGGCTCTGCACCTGCTAAACAGCACATGCAGATCTGAGGAAGCCCATGGGGCAGCTGAAGCCTCCCCTGGGGCAAGGGGACAAACATGCCCATGCGTTAGATTTGGCACAGGTCCGCCAGCCTCGCCAATCACCTTAGGACTGCACTCTAAGCACTGGCAAGTTGGATAAGACTGGGGTCTAAATGATTTCCTGTAGCTTCTACAAGATGTTATATTGACATTAGCACTGAAGACTTCAAATGTAAAACATGTTATAGTATCAATTGGGTGTTGCACTACTTGAATTCCATTCTCTTCCAGCAGTTTCTTTGTTGCTGAAATGAGAATGGTGAATTTACTGCAGTCAGTAAATTACGGATGCATATTTTTCCACCTGGTCAGAGCTACTACACAATGCATTATTTAAGAAGCCATCACATGGTTTGCAATCAAGTTCCAATCTAAAATGTTAAATACAATTTTCTACAGGTGAAAACATGTTCAAAGAGAGGAAGAATTCCATTTTTATCTCTTTTGGTACGCAAATAGCAAGGTGGCTTGCAAATTAAGAGTTATTGTCTTTGTATTACTCTAGAGAACACACCCTGTCCACATCAAAGTGTATATATCAACAGCAACATTATGTGCCAGTGTTTTGGGATAATGTGAACCAGCAGATTTTACAACAATAACTCACCCAGGCAATATGTACCAACTCAAATAACTCGGCTAAAATTAAGACAATGAACCAGAAATAAGTTTTGCCACACTGCTACTGCCATGTACAGTAAAAGTTGCATTAACTAAATGTGTTGCTTAACCAAATTCTGGATAACTGGCATCTTCACCTGCTGTCTCAGATGGTTAGAAATGCCAGTTTACCAAATGTCCTGCTCAACAAAGCTTATGTTAAGCAAGCCCCCAATCTAACTTACCTGATGGCTCCTTTTGTGGTGCTACTCCACACCCCTCCCTTCTTCACAGGGGCCCTATAGAAATGGAGATGCTTCCCCTTTTCACAGGAAATGAGGAAGTCAGTCTAAGATCTCCCTTCCTAAAGGGTTCTTATGAAGAATGTCTGAGCAGCACTGCAGGGACAGGTGAACCATGCAGAGGGAGCTTTGTTGGGAGGGACCTTGTAAGTTTGTTAAAGACTTAGTTTAGCTGACTTTGTGAACTGGCTAACTTTGTGAACTGGCAACTCCCATTTCCCGTGCATACGGAATAACAACACACTTTTACTGCAGTAAGGGCCCAATCCTATGGGCCATTGTGCCATTAGAACTCACGTTTCAGCAGCAGTTTGCTTTATGGCTGTTGCAAATGGCAACTTGCCACAGAGCACAGCTGGGCTGCTGCTACCAGAGACTAGTGGCCATGGAGCCCCAGCACTAATACATGAACAAGAGAGCTGAGGATGGAAGGGTGTGATAAACAGGGTAGTGGCCAGGGTGAAGGCAGATCAAGGCTGGGAAAGAGGTGATATCAATGCCAGCTATTTTAGGGTGCAATCCTAACCTGGAGTTAGGCCAGCAAAGTTTGGCCGGCACAAGGGCCACTGTAAAGTATGTTTGGATCACGCTTGGGGTCAGAGAGGCCACCACACAGATAGGCGCCATCCTCCCTGACTCCAAGAGTGGTCCAAACGCACTTTACAGTGACCCTTGTGCCGGCCAAACTTTGCTGGCCTAACTGTGCCGGCCTAACTCCAGGTTAGGATTGTGCTCTCAGTCACCTTCCTGGCCACAATCTGACTTCTTGGGTATTTAAGCCAGCAAAATCATTGGCAAAGATCCAAACAGACTAATCCAGGAACTGGAGGCTTTGCCCTGGGCAAGAGAACAAAAGTTCCTGTAGGCGTCTGGGCAAGGAACTGCCCTCCCTGTGGGATGCAGTGCATGCTCCACTGATAGTGTTGCTGCAGCAACGATTCAGTTAAGATTAGGTTGTGTGTTTCTTATAATCGCTACTGAAAAGACTACAATTATTTCTGCCTTCCCCAAAATCAAACAAGGCAAAACACTACACACACAGTTCAAAATCAAGCACCACTGTAACATCTCTCTTCACACAACAAGGTTTTATTTTGGGGAGCCCTCACTAGGCCTCACTCAAGACTATTTAGAATCTTACCAAGCTATAATTCCCAGGGTTCTCTGAGAGCAACAATGAACATCAAGAGCCTTGACTGTGGATGGTATAACAACCTGGGTCTTTATACAGGCAGCATTGATGTTGGCCAAGTATACGTCATTTTGCAATTTCTGTGTGATACAGTGGCGGATGCAGCCAAGGCTCTGCCCCGGGCCAGGATGGCAATCGCTGCTCCCTGTGCCAGCTTCCTGTCCCCTGCATCACCCTTACCATGATACGCTCCATTTTGGAGCTCTTTCAGCACAGGGGCAGGATGGCAGGCAAAACGCTGCTCACACAGCTAGCCCCTGCGCAGCCCCGCTCCCTTCTACCAGTGGCAGCTTGGGTGGGCGGTTAAGCGTGATGGCTCCATTGCCACTCCGGCCCCTGTGACCCCCCTGAACCCCCTGCTAGGCCTGGCCCTGGTCATAAGTATAGTGTTTCTGGTAAGATAGGTCTTATTAAACACAATGGGCTTATTTCTGAGGAAAATAAACAATACCATTTTTAAATACCTCAAGACATGAAAGTGCACCTGGGGCAATGAGAACACTCTAGACCCCTGACCTGCGCTGTCAACCTAAGCAGTTGAACTTCAAGTGTACTCTCCGTGGTCCTCTTAAAAAAAAGAGAAATAAAAACTGCTAAAATTCCAAGTACTTCACAGGGGCATCTGCCTGGCCCGTGCTGGAGACATAATGTGTATTTGGGCTGATTTAAGAAAGCTGGTGTATGCTTCTATAAATGGGTCAATTCTGGTAATGGCAGGTGTGACAACTTAACAGTTACTCTTCATAAGATTTAGCTAAGGAAAGCCTCATCTCTCTCAAAATACCATTTTGATCAGCTAGGTTCAGTTCTTATGTAAATTTCTTAACAGAAGCAATACAAATGCTTTTAAAAATAAAAACTGTACACAACTTTACTGTCACTATGCATTGTCTACAACTATTCCATTATTCGCTGTGTCATATAGTAGGGTTCTCAAATGAAGCGTCATTAGCTACAATTCACTGTTTGCTATAAGACTTCTACTTCAAAGACGCACATACTGTACATCAATAATGGGGTCTTTTTCCTTTCTTTACAGAACAGTTATCTCACCAGTACAGCATCACAAGCTTTACAGTTCTACAGTGGAATATGGCTGATTTTCCTTTCTAGTTCATCCCTGTATACCACATCAGATGCTGCTCCAAAGCATCCTCCAGGCTTCAGTACTGCTTGTGGGGAGCAGTGGGAAAAGTCCCTGTTTGCTAGGGGAACAGTGTACATCTCTCTTTTGATCTTAGTTACCGTCTAGACTAGCACTTGCTTTAAAATTCAAGTCTGCTACTAAATTATAACAAACTGCATGTGTTGCACACACTGTCCTGAGCTTGGAATGAAATTTTCAGGATGTTTCATAGACCTGGGATGGACTAAGCTATGTGGCTGGGGAAGGCAAATAGGAGAAAATAACTCTTGCTGCTTACATGTATTGTACACCAATACATAGTTTAAAAGCTATGCATACAATATTTAGATAAGGTTTATAGGTTCTACTAAATTTACAGAATGATGAACATCTTCATTGAAAGTACAAAAACCTGGTCCCACTCTGCAATTAACAAAAGGACAGGGGGGCAAAAAGAGTAAGAGACTGTTGATCTGACATCCATTCCAACCAAGTAATCTCTTTTATCTTGACAAAAGGGCAATTCACTGACTGTACAGGCTTTCCCAAAAAGCGCTTTACAGGTTAACCAAAATGCACAGAAATAAATAATATCCAGTATAAAACATATCTGTCAAGTTATTTTCCAATATGCTCTTCTATTTGTGGTGTTTGCATTAATGCAAGATACACACATGAATTTACATGCATGAGGAGGATAATCATGCATTTGAAAAAGTTCATGGCAATATATTTATATCTTGACAAACTGCCAACTCCATCAGGGAAACACAATGACCAATAAAAATATGTGTTCATATTTTATTCCATGTAGAATACTGGGTTGTCAAACATTTTTGGGACACTTTCTGGCAGAAATCATTGCTTCTTCACACTGCATTTTGATGAGTTTTCTGAATTTCCACAATAGTTTATTTTTCTCTGTGTACATGTATTTGAGATTCCACTCTAATGCTTTGGTCACTGTAAAGTATGTTCCAACTATCCTCTCCACCTCCATTTAAAAAAATGTTCTGTCCTGTTAATTACAGACATGCCCCAGTATCGGTGGGGGATAGGTTCCAAGGCTAAACCGTGGATAAGAGGGAACCTATTTTAAGTAGGTGTCCCCTGTGCTGCTGCCGCCCCCAGCAAGGTTTTTTAGCAACCCAAAATAAAAATAAAGGAAGGCAAGGGAACCCCCAGATCCATGGAGAAATGAATCCGCAGATACAGAATCTGTGGATACAATGGCCCACCTACATATTTTTCCAGTCCCAAACTGTTATTAAGATTTAGTTCAAGAAAGCCATTTATGAAAGCCTGGAATCGAGATAGCAAGTTCTTAAGTACTGTATACTGAGCATCTATTATATGTAATCATTTTTATTTGTTCATTTTGCATTTCTTCTCCCACCTATTGTGCATAACATCAGTAGAGATAACTGAACATTCAATATTCTACACATCTACACCAATTTCAATTTTTCCAAATTAATGTTTAAAAAAATCAGAGTGAGCTACTCTGATAAAACTATTCTGGTTTAAATATTTGTCTTTCTACTGTAGTTTAATCATCAAGATCTGTAAAACTTATGAAGTGGCTTCAACTGACCCAAGAGAGTGGCAGTGGCTTTTTAAAAGATATTACATACTGGTGTCCCACTGTATCTGCAGATCTGGTTCTCCATGGTTCTTCACGCTCTCCTGTGCCCATTAACTTCGTGTAGATTATTACCGCTGGTGCCAAGCAAAAATGTTTCTTCCTTTTACAGGACACTATAAATATGCAAGGTGCACGATGTGCAGGCAGGCAGTCTGAATGCTTGAATAGCCAAGATAGAACATTAACAAGAACCAGAAAGTTAACTGCTTCCTGTTCTAGCATTCTGTAAAATGAACCCATCAAGCCCATCTTGCTTGGTTCCCAGACTGCATTTTTATACAGTGAGCTACCAACTCTGTGCTTTGTCCGAGTGCTGCTCTGTGCTTTGCTCGAGTGCTGTTGAGGCTCTTTATGATTTGTCCAAGTAACAACCCCCCCCCAAAAGGGTTCCTTCCAGCTTCTGAATGCCCCCCACAGAGATTCAAAACTTTGCCATGGAGAGACGTGTGTGTTTGTTTCACATGGCTTCCCTCTTTCAAGGGAGATATCTTTCTAATCCTGCTCTTTTCAAAAAAGGTATTACATGGATGTGTGTTTGTGCAAGTGGAATGAGGAGATTTGAACCCTGGGTGCAGGGATTCTTAGCAGTTCTTTTCTTTTGTGCCTTTGCGGCCAATGCTACAGAAGCGCCTATAGGGGGTGGGGGTACTGTGGTTTCTTTGTGGCATGGTATGCTTGTGTAGTATCTTTGGGGTGTTTCCCCATGGCTGGCGGTACTGACCACCACTCATTCCTAGTGGCAAGCAAGGGGTGTCTCCCCAGCAATAGCTGCTCATTGGCTCCAAGCCTGCCCCAACCTGTTCAGCTTGACAGCACATCACTGGCCACCGGTGTTGGGACCATATAGTTGCAGCAATTAGAGCTTGGATATTACAATGATGTCAGGATGCTACTCCCTGGATGATGGACTGTGTCTGTTCCATCAACGTCAGGTGCAATGACTGCCTGAGCTTAAGCCCATCCAGGCAATGCCACTCTGGCATAGCCCTTCCCAGTAACAATGAGAGCAACCTACCAGGACACTCACAATCACACCCGACCCACAGGTTGAATAACACTGCTGTATATCATTGTATATGTTACGAAGTATATAACAACTTTAAAATAGTCACCGATTCTATGACACTTTAAAGAGCAATATTCTGAATGCAATAATTTCCCAACCAGCTTGGTATTTTTCCTGTCAAAATACCTATTTGCGTTCTTCCAGGGGATCTTAATTTTTTCTGAAATCTTATTTTCCCCCTTGCCATTTTGATTTCTATTATATTACCCTATATTCCTCATTGAATTGCAGCTTCTGCATTCCAGTTCTTGAACAATTTAATCCAGTTCTCGCTTCTCATTTTTCATTATACACTGTTTGGGAGCAAACCAAACAGGAGACAATAAAAATGTGTAAAAAAAATTTCACTGAAGTCAGAAAGGAATAAACAGAGGACAGAAAACAATGCTGAAAGGTAGCTATTATGCCTAAAATGTCATTTTGCAGTTACATCATGCAACTATGTAGTAATTGTACATGGTGAACTTAAACAAAATTCTATTTGTAACAATATCAGCTTGAATTTTATATCATACATGATAGCTTTGAGGAGAATACATAAGACAAATATTACCTTACATCCATTATATCTTGTTATGAAAAGTTAATACTAACTTTGTATGACTAACATGTACATTTAGTAATTTGAATTAATCCTTTTGCAAAAATAAAACCCATTTACTATATGCAAACAAAACCACCTTATTTTAATTTTTAAAATCAGTCACTTCACACGACAATTCCAAAGCAATAATTTAGAATAAAATGTTAGGCTAGAATTCAAATAACAAAGTGTACAACACTGTGCATACCTGTGCATACCATTCTTTGATTGCTATTGTTATTTATTTATTTTTTCATTAGCGGTACAATCCTAACCTGGTGTTTTGTTGTTGTTCAATCACTAAATTGTGTCTGACTCTTTGCAACCCCATGGACCACAGCATGCCAGGCCTCCCTGTCTTCCACGAACTTCCTGGTATTAGGCTGGCATAGTTAGGCCAGAAATGTTTGGCTGGCACAAGGGTCACCATACAGCACGCTTGAACTACTCTTGGTGTCAAGGAGGATCTGTGTGCTTGATTCTGAGGGTGCAATCCTGAACAACACTGGATTAGCAAGGCCGGCCGGCCAGTGCCAAATCCAATGCTGTTCAGGACAGGCTGAAACCTCCCCACGGTAAGGGAGCGTGGCTAAAGAGTGGGCGCAGATCTGAGGAGACCGCACAGCCCGACTTGGGGCCGCACAGCTTCGCTGACGGGCTTAGGAAGTGGCCGTACGGCCACCTCCCAAGCCTGCCCAGGTCCCGCCCAAGGCCCGCCTCCTGCCTCCCCGCTCCCACCAATCCCCGTCCCGAAATGGGACAGAGAATCCCTTGCGCCGACTGTCTTTGGTCAGCGCTCTGAAGCTGACGCTTCAGAACTTCAGCGCCAACGCAGGGGTGCTGCTCAGCGCCTGCACACCGGCGCTCAGCCCCTTGCGTCAATGCGATGACTTTGCGTTGACGCAAGGGGCGTGCTAGGATTACACTGTCAGAGTGGTCCAAGCATGCTTTACAGTGGCCCTTGTGCCAGCCATACTGTGCTGGCCTACCTGTGCTGGCCTAACTCCAGGTTAGGATTGCACCCTAAATTATATTGCTGTAAGCCATCATGAGCATCATTTAATGACAGAAAGGCAGGATAGACATTTCTAAGCTACAGTTCCTAATATATCCTGGCCTTTTAACAGGACAGCCTTGTTACCTTCTTTACAATTTTCATAGCCGTGTCACCATTACCATTAATGGTAATTAATGATGGGTTAATTAACTTCAATGACACAGGAGGTACACAAAGGCTTCCCATTCCTGCATGATCTCTCTGAAAACTTATCTACAGGAGGAAAAATATGGTTCTGCTTTGTCTTATGGAAACATCTCTATGCACAAGTTCAGTATCTGAAACAAAAATAAATAATGCCCCAAGTACGTACGTGCGCACGCTCACACACACGCTCACACACACGCTCACACACACACACACCAATATCAAAAACTGATAAAACTTTAACAAGATTTGGCATAAACGAGTAAAATATTTAACTAGGTTCTGTCCAGTTCAAATCAGATAAAGTAACATGCAACCATATGCTCTGAATACACAGCAATATGACAGATAAAGAAAAATACATGCACAAACCACAATTAAAGCTGCATGTCACAGGTTCATGAAAAAGAAACTGAAAGTGATGAAAAGACACACTGTAATACAGTGATGTCAAAAGAATGCAAATATTTCATCTGAATTTAACAGATATCCTGGAATAGTCACCTTACTGAGTAACAGTAGCTTTCATATGTGACTTCCAAGTAGTCTCTCGAGAAATACTTACAGTCTCATGCATCTGTATCCTCTTATACCAATGTTCCCCAGCTTGGGGGTTATGGACCTTCCCCCGCTCAGGGCAGGCATGAACATTTTCAATTGGCCGCTTAAGGACCTACCAGGTTCCCATAGGCACCTCTGAGTTTGCTGCTGTTGCTGAATGTATTTGAGTAAAAAAGGATTTTTTTGTTTGCATATATTCAGTGGCGGCAACAGCAAATCCCAGAAGTGCCATACTAACAGAGCCTACAGGTCCCCAACTGCATTGCAATCCTCCTTAAGGGGGCAATATACCAACTAAAGGTTGGGAACAATTTATACCCTAATCCAGCACATTCTCTCAAAAGCAAGCCTCACTGTGTTCAGCTGGACTTACTATTTATTTTTGAAGGGTTTGTACACCGCCTTCCCCATGCCAAAGCAAATGCCCAAGGCGGCTTACAGAGAACATAAAAGTATAATATAACAAACAACGTAAAAACAGAAGTATTAAAACATTTAACATTTAACACAAGCACACAAAACATTCAAAAACGGCAAAAACCAACACATCTCATCAAGTCGGGGGAAGGGGGAAACAACTGCCTAGGGGAGCAGTCAAGCTATAGCAGTAATCCAGAGGGCAGGCATCCAACCATTATCCAAAGGCCAAACAAAATAGGTATATTTTGAGCCCTCTCCAAAAAAGAATGAGAGAGTGTATAGTTCTTAATTCTTCTTGAAGGGAATTGTAATGCTACTACAAAGATGGCTCACCCCCGAGCTGCCATCCCTTTAACTTGCGACAGAGGGAGCCCTTGAAGATGGGCCCCTTCTAGCCGTGTTATGCTGCCGGAACGCTGGGCGGGACATCCGGGTGATTACCAATTACGCCGCTTGCGTACATTACGCAAACGGCGTTACGCTGCAGAACGCGACGGGCGGGCTGTCGATCACCCGGATGTCCCGCCCAGCGTTCCGGCAGCATAACACCGCTGGCCCCTTCAGATGATCTAAGAGGATGGACTGGAATGTATTGGAGAGGATGATCCCTTAGGTAGGTTGGGCACTAGACATGAAAGGCCTTAAAAGTAAAAAAACATCACCTTAAAATTAAAATCAGGTAGCAAAGCATAGGATTGCAACCTTAAAGTGTAACTCAACAAGTATATTGCAAGTACTATACTGCTCAAACAAAATTTATTTATTTGCAGTATTTTTATCCCACCTTTCTCCTTGAAGGGTCCAATGCCACTACTAAATGCTCTATGCCTATTGTACATTTTCTCCCGATTCTCATTAGAATATGTTAATTTCCAGTACATATGTTAAAGCTCTGTGGGTAGCTGAACTACAGACTCTTTAGATGAGGCTTTGGATGTGGCAGAAAAGAACAAAGAATAAAAGAAAATGAGGGGACGTATTCTTGTATAAAAATCGGCTGAATACCTTCCTGGCTTAAGAACCTGGCCACTGGGCTTACAACCTTCAGTCAATCTAGGAGGGAGATTTCAGTGCTGTGAACAGAGTTACCATTTCAAGTGCAACCAATGGTCCCTGCAAGGGGTTTGCATTCCGATACAGGGCGCAATCCTAACCTGGAGTTAGGCTGGCACAGTTAGACCAGCAAAGTTTGGCCAGCACAAGGGACACTGCAATGTATGCTTGGACCACTCTTGAAGTTAGAGAGGCCAGCACACAAACGTGTGCCACCCTCCTTGACTCCGAGAATGGTCCAAACACGCTTTACGGTGTCACTTGTGCCAGCCAAACTTTATTGGCCTAATTGTGGCAGCCTAACTCTAGGTTAGGATTGTGCTCACAGTCTCAAAGTCTTGAGCTGCAATACTCAGTGGCAGTCCCACCATTTTGAAGGGGGGCAAATGCCCCATGCACCATGCGAGTGGAGCAGGAAGATGGCAGCAACAAGGCATCTCGTCTCTCGCAGAGGCAAGCAGTGTTCAGTCCACCTGCTCTCTGTTGCTTCTGTACAGCTCCAAATGGGGGTGGCACTCCTTGTTCTTTGCCCCGGGGTCCCCTTGGCTGGGTCCACAACTGGCACAACCTAATGGGAATAGTGTCTGCCATCATGCTGATTAGGTAGGAAAAGTTGGCTTGTAAGCAAGGCAGTCTGAGCATTAGTTCCCCTGTTGCAATAATATTTATCTTTTCGCATTACTATAAAGAATCCATCCATCTGGATAATATGTGAGCTGTTTTGCACAATGCAATGTGTCTGGTGTCGGACTTACCTTGCAGCTACCAAGCACAGAGCTGCAGGAACCTCTGTGGGCGGCTGATGCAAGGCTAGAGGCCAGCTGCAAGAAGGCAGCCCACCACTTCCTGGTACGACCATAGCACTCAAGACGGAAGCACCTCCCTCTCCAACAGTGACCAAGAAACACAGCTACAGCCTGCCATTAGATGCAAAGAGCCAGTGGTGGGCTTCGACCGCCCCATATGCATCCCAACAAGGTAGAGGGCAGGCAGCCCAAGAAGAGCACAGACCAAGGAAATAAGAAGCAGCCGGCCACTGATGAAGGGGCTGGTTCTCTGTTCCTCATACCCAGGAATGAAGGACGAGCCCCTTCATCAGTGGCCGGCTGTGTTTCTTATGACAGCAAATGTCCCTGGATATTTGAAGATATTGGTTTTAACCAACATTCTCAACAAATGCTCATTTACTTGTGCAGAGTGATGAACCGATTCCAAATCTGCATCAACGTAAACACTTCTATCTTTGAAAACAGAAGATTTTCCTTACTCCTAAGGAAAGTAGAAGATTTCCCACTCCTTAGATGCCAAGCTCAAAGTTTTAGATCTCATAGTTTTTAAACTATTGTGCTTCTAAGACCTCTATTAAGTCCAATTAATGTGTAGAGTTTCTTAAAATTGAAAGTGGGAGAGCAGTATTTAATCTTAGTGACATTATTAATGTTCCAGATTTGCTATCCAGTGCTTTCTATATTATCTCATCCTGGTAGCATTCTGGTTTACAAATACAATCAGATTTATGTAATTTGGGATATATTTCAAGCTTTAATGAATATTGCAGTGTTATTCAAATTGCGGGTTGGGACCCACTTGGTGGGTCGCGGCCTGATGTCAGGTGGGCTGCGGAAAGCTGAGAGCAGTCATCTTGGAAACAGCAGACCTTACTCTTGCTATATTCCTTTGGTTAACAGTGAATTTTCAAGTGACCGTTTTTAAAAAAAAATTTTTTTTAATTCAGTGCTTTTATGTAATATCTTGTCCTAATCTTGCTTTCTGTCAGAGATGTTTCATAGATGTACAATTGCTGCAATCCAAAATTGCCAATTTGCATTTCAGGAGTGTCATTTTATTATGTTACAGTGACAGCACTTCCTGCTTGATTATGTCACTTCTTGCCACAACATCATTTCCAGGTTAATGACATCACTTCCAGTGGGTCTCGATACAAATGTCGTTCAAAAAAGTGGGTCCTGGTCTAAAAAGTTTGAATACCACTGGAATATTGTATTTCTGTATTTTACAAAGGTGGTTGGAACTGTCAGGTGACATGGCTAATTAATATTGACTACCCATTTGCTTGTCTGTTTTGAGAAAATGTAAAATATTTTGGACTAATAATGTGTTGACTGTGGAAGCAGATTCTCTTCCAAAAGTCTTTGGGGTTTTGTATTTCAAATAATCATTCCTTTTGGGGAAAGCACTAGGGAGAAATGGACTTTTTTTTTAGAAGCCCTATTCTATATATTTTTTAATGTTCTGCTTACTTTAGGGCCACAAATAACTCTCCCTGATGTTTGCCTTCTAGCACCAAATCAACAGCAGCAATGAAAGCTGGACCTATTATGCCTTGAGATCAATAGAATTTTTATTTTAGCCCTGCATTCTGCCCCATGGTTTCATCTATACATCTATGAAGCTTGGGCTGTTCACAATTAGCGAGAAGGTTCAGGATGATACAATGACTAGGGTCACTACTTGATACTGAATTTTAAATGTGCAGTGCCAAAGTTTCAGAAATGTCACATTGTTAAATTACACAGAATAACTTTTCACAAAATGGCAATGTACAGCACAATCCTAGTGCAGACCTTGCGCCGATGCAATGTCATCGCGTCGACACAAAGGGTGGAGCGTTAGCGCACAGGCGCTGAGCAGCACCCCCACGTCGGCACTCCAACTCTGAGCGCCGGCTTCAGAGCGCCGATGGAGAGTCTCCCTTGCGCTGACCGAAGACAGTCGGTGCAAGGGATTCTCTGTCCCGTTTCAGGATAGGGATTGGTGGGAGGGAGGAGGCAGGAGGCGGGACTTGGGCGGGACCTGGACAGGCTTGGGAGGTGGCCATACGGCCACTTCCTAAGCCCATCAGCGAGGCAGCGAGGCCCCAATTCGGTCCGCGTGGTCTCCTCACATCTGCGCCCGCTAAAGAGCGCATGCTCCCTTGCCGCGGGGAGGCTCCAGCCCATCCTAAGCAGCACTGGATTTGGCACTGGCTGGCTGGCCTAGCTAATCCAGAGCTGCTTATGATTGCACCCGTAGGGTAATAATTAAGAAATAGAAAATATTATTTGTGTTCGTTGTGGTGATGAGTGGAAGTCTTTTTTAAAATTTTGTATTAATTTTTGTAGTTTTATTTTTGTTGTAATTTCTTTTGTGGTGATTCAAGATAAAGAAGAGATTGGTATGTAAAAATCCAAACACACACACACACACCCAAAATGGCAGTGTAGATAAGTCTGTTTTCATTAATTTGTAGTAATCTTTAGCAATTGCTTGTTCACATTTATAACTAAATCTGTTATACAAACCTTTTTAGTGCATGAATATTACATTGTGTCATTACCGATAAAAGATTGTGCAGAGTATTAAAATAATAAATTTTAATGATTTTAGAAAATGCCTTCCTCCTACAAAAGCTTCAAAACAAGGCATATTTTCTTTAGACTACATTCCACTTAATTCAGTGATGCTTACTTCTGAGTTTAGGTTTCTGTTATGAGAAAATAAATGTTTCTATAGAATAAAAAGAATCTTGGTACTACAACAGAAAAAAATTATCAAGCAACTCAGCCAAATGCATATAAATATAGTGCTACTGCCTAGGAATTCTGAAGAGTATGTCTTGTAGGGTTTGTTTGTTTGTTTGTTTTGCACCTGCCTGAAAGTGTTTTGGCTCCAACTCCAAAAATGGGTGGTAAAGTTTAGGATGTTAAAATATTTTTCCAGCCTTGACTATTGGCAGTGCAAAATGGTAGCATTAATTTAATGTGTTGTGTTATTTAATATCTGTATGTAACCGCTGGGAGAGATTATCCAGGGATTTGGGGTTGGGTGCCATCAGTGCATTGAAGACACTCAGCTCTCCTTACCATCAGATACCAGGATGGCTGTTGGAGTCCTGGAGCACTCTCTGGAGGCAGTTGGGATCTGGATGAGGGCTAACAAGACAAGTACTCCTGGTTCAGAAATCCTTGATGCAGGTGCTGAACAATCATCCTGCTCTGAATGGGGTTGCACTCCCCCTGAAAAGCAGGTTCGCAGCTTGGGGATTATTCCTGGACTTACAGCTGCTCCTGGCTGTGTGTGACAGCCGCGGCTATACCTGCCTCAGTCAGATCTGGCCACAGTGCTTCATGCCACAGTGGCATCAAGATTAGATTGTTGTAATACAGCTCTACGTGGGGCTGTCTCTGGAAGTTGCAGGTAGTGCAGAATGCAAAGGCTCATGTGGTTGGTGGAGGTCAGTTATTTGACTCTATCTACTGCTTCAGGAACTGCCCTGGCTGCTAGTTCGTTTCCAGACCCAATTTAAGGCGCTGGTTTTGATCTTTAAAGCCTTCTACGGCTTGGGACCAGCGTATTTGAGAGATGACCTTCCATACTGTCCAGCCCATTTTCTGCAGGCGTCTGAGAGGACCCTTTGAATGTGCCGCTATTAAAAGATATTAGGAGGGGTGCCAGCCAGAAATAGAGCCTTCTCAGTGGTGGCGCTTGTAATGTCTCCCTTTTGAACAGAGAACAGCTTCCGCATTATTAATCTTCTGGCAAGGCCTGGAGATATTTTAATTCTGGAAAATCTTTGAGGCCCTGAAATGATGGCTGCATTTTTAGTAATTAATATTTTTATTGATGGTTTTTACTGTTGTTGTCTGGCTTTTATTGCCTATTTTATAGTTTTATTTGTATTCTATAGTTTATTTTATCTTTTTAATTGTTAGCCACCTTGAGTGCCCTTCATGAAGAAAGGCAGGATATAAATAGAATAATAATTAAACAGAGAGTCCCAGTTGCATATTCGTTAAGTGCATATGACGCAAGGTGAACTTTTGGGCCAAATATTTCTATTTCCTTTCTCAGAAGTCAGATTGGCTTCTAAATTCTATGCTCAAGTCCCTTCACTTGCATTTTAACGTTATCCAATCTCAAAAGTACTTCAGGACAGCTTTTAAGCCCATAGCTGTCTGCTATAATATACATTGCTAGGGTCACTATTTGATATTAGGGAAGGGGCCTCCAAACTTTTCAGTGCAAGGGCCACATTGTATATTTTACATATTTTTGCGGGCCAAAAAAAAATCAGTTGTATAAATGAATGAAATTTAAATGAATGAATAAGCTTTACTTGGACGTTTTTGTAATCAGCATGGTATGATTCAGAACAAAAGGGAAATGTGAGAATTGCCATGTTTATACTGAGAAATTATATATAACAAGTACAAATGTTAGGCATTAGCAAATGCTCTGACAAAAAAAACCCACAAAAAAACAAGTTGCTGCCAGCTGGATAAAATCTTGTGGCGAGCCAAGTGTGGCTCCTGGGCCGTAATTTGAAGACCCCTGTATTATGGTATGGAATGTGAAAAAAAACTAATTGTTTGGCTTTTTTTTTAAAGTGGACCAGTCATGCCTTTGCATAAAGTACAAAGCAGCATATACCCTCTTGCTTTCATAAGTCTAATAAATTGTATCTTTTCTACAGAAGAGAAGAAAATGCAAACACTGCAGATGAGAAGTTTATGTATGTACCAAATGGTGCTGGAGCTGTGTGTTATTTGGATTCCGTTTTTAACCAGGGGAGCGGTCAACTTTAGAGCAGAAGCCACAAAATCATCATTTTTTAGTGAACCGGGTCAATTGGTGGGATACTTCTAAAAGTTGAATTTAATGTTGTATAGAGAGAATGTAGAACTACTCTCAGGGCTGTGGCATAGCAACCCACTTCTGCCTAGGATTTTAATGGTTTTGAACTGTTTTGACTTATTTTTTCATATTTGTCTGCAGAATGGGATCTTGGATCAAGGACCCAGAAGCAGTATTGTAGCTGGGAGTGGGAAGGACGGTGACATGAGATTTGCCATATTTCTATTGGAGAGTTGGTAAGTATTACCTACATTGTGTAATTCAGTTGTAGTTTGTAAACCTGAAAACAGGACTATGTTGTGACTGGATGAGAGCCTAGTTTTCTATAGGTATGTCATAACAAATATGCAGCAGTGTGAAGATGGTTACAGTGAGTCAGAGGTGGCCTTTGCCAGACCCAGCTGCAGGAGTGGAGTGAACTACTTTAGGTGGGAAAGTGAGGTAAACCTGAGATTTGTATACATTTTGCTTTTGTATGCTTTCAAATAAGTTATGCCATATTTGTGATGCTTGCAAGAGGGAGTGACATGCCTAAGGCCACCTAGTCAGTTCATGGCAGAGGCTCCTTCATGAGAGTAATACCCAATGAATACAATGGAAGTTACTTCTCAGTCCTAAAACATGTATAGCAGTTTTACCACCCTAGGAAGCAACTGCTTCTTCCCCTTTCAGGGGTGGGGAGAGGGGGAAGGCAGCAACCAGAAATGGTCACAATTACGTTTTAAATGCTTTCTGAGGCTTGGGAATCCCTGCAGGGGACTCCCCAGGGCTCCGCGCACACCCCTCATGCCAGCGCTGCCAGGGGTAAGTCTTTAAAAAATACCCTTTGGCAAGAGCAGTAATGTGATCCTGCTTTCTTAACTCTATTATTATTTAACTTTATTATTACTATTAGCTTGTAAACCACTTTGGTGAACTTTATGTTGAAAAGCAGAATATAAATACCGTTGATTGATTTATTGATTGTTGATTGATTGATTTCACATTGCTGCCTTTGCCCCGCCCCCACAAGGTTGTATATGGCTTCCAACTCCTCCGGAGGAGTCAGCCTATCATCATGTGCATATGTAAGATTTTGTGTACTGTATACATTTTTAAAAATAGAAACTGGAATAAAATGGTTAACTGAGAACTCTTTTTGGAAGCATCCTTATGTGAGGTGTGCGTGTTTTACGCACATTCAGAGCATTTTGGTAATCCAACTCTCACGGTTAATGAAACAGCAGGAAAAAGAATACAGGCAGGTTCATCAGCAATCAGATATACACCAGACACAGACCTGTCAATACACAGACCTTCAGTTTCATATAGATAGGAGCGTGCTTTTTGGGTGATATTTTTTTCAAAATTTCTTGATTAAAATAGCAAATTGCATGTGTTTTTATTCTACATTCTGAATCCAAGTTCTCATTTTTATTAATTTTAAATCCTTTAAAAGTGTACTAGGTAGATGATACAGGTGATATGGTGTCAGAAGATGCAGCCACAGTATAGTTTATAATTGGAAAAGTAGTCTAATTTCTGGAAAATGTCTTAAACATCAAAATGAGGTGTTTTGTGCTTTTATTCAGAGATTTTAGCCGCCAAAAGGCGGTTGATAATGCCCAAAAAAGCAGTTTTCACCAGAAAAGCCCATCCCTATGTATAGAACAAAATTCCAAAGCTTTGAATTGTACCCAGAAGCAAACTACTGTAGTCCCTAGTAAAGACCTTAAGCACTGGTGAGATATGATCCCATCTGTGAGATCCATTCAATAATCCGACAATTTTGTGCCAACTAACGTTTCTGAAGAACTATGGTACTGAAAAAATTGGTCTCTACAGTCTCCCCTAGAAGAAACACAACTGGCACAGCAATCCAAGTCAGTGAAAGACACTTTGAGCTACCGATGTCACCTGGGCATCCATATCCAATCTATATATATAAAAGAGAACATGTGTGTGTTTGTGTGTATGTATGTTCTGCATAGGCTCCGCAACGCCTGGAGCGATTGACACCAAACTTGGCACGCATACACCTTGCGGTCTAGCGACAAACACTGGGGGGGTCAGACCCCCCTAGGACCCCTGGGGTGGGGGTGCGCAGGGGGTGCAACGTAAAAATGGTCGAAAACGGCCAAAATCAACGTCGAATCCATCGTTTCCGGGGTCACCGAGACGGGTGGCGACGCTCCCAACGTCGGTGGAGTCCAGGTTCGCCCCCCCCAGTGTGGGGGGGCGAGAAGGGGTGTGAAACAAAATGTCCGCCATGCCCTCCTGGAACACCTGGAGCGATTGCCACCAAACTCGGCATGCGCAAGCCTTGTGGCCTGGCCACAAACACTGTGGGGGTCAGGCCCCACTAGTGCCCCCGTGGGTGGGAGTGCGCAGGGGCCCCCACGTGAAAATGGTCAAAAACAGCCAAAATCGGCGTTGAATCTGTCGTTTCCAGGGTCGCCGAGATGACCGGTAACGCTCCCGACACCGTTGGAGTCCGTGTTCGGGCCCCCCGGGCATGCAGGGGTGAGAAGGGGTGCGAAACAAAACGTCCGCCATGCCCTGCTGTAACGCCTGGAACAAATGGCACCGAACTCGGCACACGTGTGCCTTCTGGCCTGGCGACAAACACTGCGGGGGTCAGGCCCCCCTAGCGCCCCCGGGGGTGGGGGTATGCGGGGGCCCCCGCATGAAAATGGTCGAAAACGGCCGACATCAGTGTTGAATCCATAGTTTTTCGAGTCGCTGAGCTGATTGGTAGAATTCATTCCTTTTCGTCTCTAATAGAAGCTTGGAATAAATAAATACCCAGGTAACACCAGGTAAGGAAAAACTAATGATAAATATAAAATCATCCCTAAGATGTGAACTTCATCCTTCCTAAAGCATGTAAACCTACCCAGAACAGGTTGAATACAAATTCCATGATTAAGCTTCCTGCCTGCCAATAAATCCTCTCATTACATCTTGGAATTTTAGTTCACTGCCCCCACCCAGTCCATTACTGATTTCAGGCACATGTTGAGAATATCCATTACTACCCCAAGAGCTATCACTACAATAATATGCCTGCAATTTGACAATACTATGGAAAAATCTTAACATGCTCTTCATCTTCCTAAGCACTGGGCTACAAGTAATTAATACACAGTATCAACTTGATATTTCAAGAGATTTCAAGAGACTGAAAATTCTTAAATTACATTTTGCTTTGAACAACTTAAAGTTTAAGTACACTCTAAACAAAAACATTACATACAATATCGTGCATTGCATATACACTGGCACAACTCTGCATAAATAAATAAGGCAAACAACAACATATAAGATATGGTGTAAGCACAAATGCTCAGTAAAATTTCATCCTACTCCCTAGCACCAAACAACAGCTATCCAGTTCAATATTCACAACCCAGGTCCAAGAACATTGTATTGACTTCTGAGAACTAGGATATAAAAGTGTATTTGTGTAGAAAGAAGCAGTATGCTTTATAGGTATTTCTTCAACTTGTGTGGTATTCGAAGTCACTGATAAACCCAGCAGAACCACCAACCATCATATACTTTTGAACCATCTAACCAGGAAGGGAGTGGCATTCTTTTGTGCAAATTCCAATTGTTCCTGGAGAGCAGTTCCAAAAAATAGTGATAAGAAGCTCCAGTTTGACAATTTAGCCCAGGGATAGGCAACGTGGGGCTTGCGAGCTACCAGTAGCTCATGGGGTGGTTACCGGTGCTCGCAGCCCTTTTTGGTTCACAGCAGCAGCACCCACGAGCAGCCAGGAAGGACGAGGCAACAGCACACAGCCAGCCAGTCCTGCCCTTTCCAACTACCACCCTGGAGCCCACAAACTCCAGACGGGCAGTGGGAGAAGCAGCTTCTTCACGATGGTGAGAGGCAGAGCGGGCAAAATGTGGAGGAAAAGAAAGAGAAGTGAAAGACAGCTCCCTCTCCTCCTGGAGTGACATGGTGAAGGAATTTTTTTTCTACAGATAAATAGGGGGGATCACAATAGCTCTTCGCCAGTTTAACATTTTGTGAAGAAGCTCATGTTTGATGGTTGTCAAACCTGGATTTAGCCTATGGTCTGTCTACTGTCCACCATGCTGTCAAACATCTACATGAATCACTGAGAAGGTCATCCAGCAATCTACACTAAAGCATCATCAGTATGCAGATGACAACACCCAACTCTCACTCTCACTCTCTCAATCCCACCCCTCCCTCCCTTGTGCCAGACTGTTGGAGTTCTGAACTGATGTTTGGTGTGGGGGTTATAAACTGGCTTACAAAGTTTAAGCTGGACAAAACAAAGATGCTCCTAGTCAGCAGACTTGACAATTTAGGAACAACAGCTCAGCCTGTCATGTATGAGTTAAACATTACTCATTACCTTGAAGTATCAGGAACTGCTCCTAGACCAGACATTAAGCCTGGATATTCAGATGGCATGCATAGCCAAGTGTACTTTTGTGCTTTGGAACACCAGCTGCATCCATACCTAGAGAATGCAGATCTAGTAACAGTAATCTAGGCTCCAGTTATATCACATCTGGTTTACTGTAATGCATAATATGGAAGACTGTCTTTGAAAAGTGCCCAGAAGCTTCAGCCAATTCAGAATACTATGATACTGCTGACTGGAGCCAATTATCTCCTCCTCTCCATAGACTATCCACAAATATCTATTGGACTACTCCATGTCCCACCAACAGAGTTGTACTTGGTTGAGACCTTCCTCTCCAAATAGAAGAGGACCTTCTCTATAACTATGTCTAGAAGACTTAACTTCCCAGGTAAACATTACTTATTACCTGGGAGGTTCATCACTTTTCCAGGGCGGTTCATCGTGCACCTTTTCTGGATGCTTTCCACTTTGGGAAATGGAAGGAAATCGTTTTCTGTGAACAAGCATTACTATCCTTTTCTTATGTCCTGTGTTTATTTAATCTTTAACATGGAACTGCTATTAGTTTTATCTACCACTCTCTTCTTTTCTAATAATGATGTATTTTACTGCAAGCCACCTTTAATGTTTAATGGAAAGGCGGTGTAAATATGTATATAAGTATCACACAAGCAATTTTATTTAAATACAATCTGATTTCAGAAAAGTACTTATTAGCAATCCAGTAACTCATTACATGGAGGGACGTGGTGGCGCAGCAGTTTAAACCGCTGCTGCTGGGCTTTCCGACTGGAAGGTTGGGAGTTCAAGACTGCATGACGGAGTGAGCTCCCATTGCTTGTCCCAGCTCCTGCCAACCTAGCAGTTCAAAAGCTCCTAAATGCAAGTAGATAAATAGGGACCACTTTGGTGGATAGGTAACGGCGTTCCGTGTGCTATGGCGTAGAGTCATGCCGGCCACATGACCATGGAAGCTTGTCCCCGGACAAAACGCCGGCTTTACAGGCTTTAAAACGGAGATGAGCACTGCCCCCTACAGTCGGTCACGACTAGACCATTCGGTCGTGGGGAAACCTTTACCTTTTTAACTCACTACAGGAAATTTTAAAAGAAATAAGAATACTATGCCATTTCACGGTTACTATAAAGAACATTGTATGAAATTAGGGCACTGGTTTAAAGCAAGGTTTTGTATATTCAGCACATTAAAGTTCTTTTTGCAATTTATCTTTTTAAATATTGTCATTTCACATAATTTTTACAAGAATCAGAAAAACTAGAACTTAAACCCTTCAATGTGTTATTACATTTCACTTTGTCATCATCTAGAAACATGAATCATTCTTCAACCCTGCCACCAAAAGCTCTCTGCTGACCACTAACCATATACCACACAAAATGCATCATATTGGGAGATATAATACCTCTGCAATTTTTCCAAAACAAGCCTCACCCCTTGACTTGTACTCATACAGCATTATTGTGGCACCTGGACTCTCCTTTATAATTGTATATTTCTCTCTCATTATTATATATGCCTATTATCTACCTAACATACAGCCAAGTTACTTGAGATCTCCTACCCAGTTATTACTTGCCATGCAGGAAAACCTATGTTCATATTGTCACATGTACTCTGGCCAAAGCCAGACTTCTCACAGCATGCTCACACAGTGAAACATTCTCCGGACAAGACAGAAGTGCCATTTGAAAAAACACGTGAGCCATGTATGATTGCCAACTTGTTCTGGATGGAGTTGCACTCTGCATGAAGAATCAGGTTCACAATTTGGGGATGCTCTTGGATCTGAATTTGTACCTGGATAATCAGGTGATAGCTATAGCCTGGAATGCTTTTAAACAGTTTAAATGAAGGATCAGGTTCACAGTTTGGGGGTGCTCTTGGATCTGAATTTGTATCTGGATAATCAGGGGACATGGTGGCACTGCAGGTTAAACCGCTGAGCTGCTGACCGGAAGGTTGGCAGTTCAAGACTGCGTGACTCATTCACTCCGTCGAGTGAGCTCCCATTGCTTGTACCAGCTCCTGCCAACCTAGCAGTTCAAAAGCATGTAAAAATGCAAGTTGATAAATAGGAACCACTTTAGTGGAAAGGTAACGGCATTCCATGCACCTTAGCATATAGTCATGCTGGCCACATGACCATGGAAACTTGTCCTCTGACAAACGCCGGCTCTTCGGCTTAGAAACGGAGATGAGCACCACACCTAGAGTCGGTCATGACTTGACCATTCAGTCGTGGGGAAACCTTTACTTTTTTAATCAGGTGATAGCTATAGCCTGGAATGCTTTTAAACAGTTTAGGGTAGTGCTCCAGCCATGTCTTCTCTTGGATCAAAGACCTGGCTATGACTACCAATGTACTGGTGTTATTGAGATTAGACTATTGTAACTACAACAAACTGCCTATGACAACTATTTGATGATGTTTCTTTGAGTACAATTCAAAGTGAAAGTGAAAGTGAAAGTGTATATGAACTATAAAGCCCCTCACAGACTGGGATCAAAATATCGTCTATCTCCAAATGAATATGGCTGTTTCATGAGTTCATCAGAGAAGGTTCTGTTGAGGGTGCCATCACCTTTGGAAATATAACTGATGGAACTCACTCAATGGAAGCTGCTCCCCCTATTGCAATTCCAAAGAGATGGTTAAGATTTTGTATTCTACTATTAGGCATCTGACTTGGCAAGTTTCTGTTGGTTTAAATTGATTCTGTTCTCCATTTTATTTCAGCTTTTTTCAGTTTGCTTTTAATATGTTGATTTTGATGATGATGGTGATGATGATGATGCATTATATTAATTCCGTAAGCCACCTTCAGATTGCCTGTTGGGTTAGAAAATGGATATAAATCTCTCTCTCTCTCTCTCTCTCTCTCTCTCTCTGTGTGTGTGTGTGTGTGTGTGTGTGTGTGTGTGTGTGTGTGTTCCACGTAGGCTCTGGAATGCCTGGAGCACTGTACACCAAACTTGGTACACATATGCCCCTAAGGGTGGGAGTGGGAAGGGGGTGATATGTAAAAATAATCAAAAATGGCCGATATTAGTATCGAATCCATAGTTTTCGGGGTCGCTGAGATGAACGGTGACACTCCCAATGCCGTTTTAGTTCACGTTCAGCCCCCATCAGCATGGGGGGTGAGAAGGGATGAACAATAAAAAGTCCAAAATGACTGACAGTGTCAAATCCATAGTTTTCGGAGTCGCTAAGCTGACTGGTGACAGTCCCGATGACATTTAAGCCCAAGTGTAGTCGAATACAACACGCCCCTAGGGGTGGGGGTGGGAAACGGGTGACATGTAAAAATACTCGAAAACGGCCGATATTGGTGTCAAATCCATAGTTTTTGGATGGATTTAAGTTTAAGTCCGGGTTCAGCCCCCATCGGCATGGGGGGTGAGAAGGGGTGCAAAATAAAATGTGGATGTATGTCTGTATGTTCCAGGATAACTCTGGAACGCCTGGAGCGATTTACACCAAACTTGGTACACATATGCCTTACAATCTAGAAAGAAATACTGTGGGGGTAAGACACCTCTAGCACCCCTAGGGGTGGGGTTGGGAAGGGGGTGATATGTAAAAATAATCAAAAACGGCCGACTGATATTGGTGTCAAATCCATAGTTTTTGTTTGGGGTCGCCGAGAAGAACGGTGACACTCCCGATGCTGTTTAAATCCGAGTTCAGCCCCCATCAGCATGGGGGGGTGAGAAGGGGTGAAAAATAAAATGTCCAAAATGACCAACATTAGTGTCAAATCCATAGTTTTCAGGGTCGCTAAGCTGATTAATGACAGTCCCGATGACACTGAAGCCCAAGTATAGTTGAATAGAATGAACAGAACTCTGTAGAACCTTCTGGAAATTTTTAGGAATCATTATGCCCCAGTCTTGGACTCCAATCAAATACTTGCCATGTTACCAGGTGTAGTCACTGAATACAAGTCTATGGATACCGTAATAGATGCCTATGAGGTTGTCAATTTCCCACAGACTTCCTAAACTCACTAGATCTGGCTGGATTGCCACTGCATCGTCTTTTACTTAAAGTGGGATCTCCAAATATTTTACTATAGAACCTCCACCCGTCAAAACTCTGCAACGGCACAAGGCTATGCTGGGTAATGTAATTGAAGCGACTATCTTAACAAGAAAGGGAGAGGGCGAAACAGTTTTTATCCCACAGATAACACTCATTCCGACGGATCTCCCTTTTAACTTTAAGAGATTGCAATTTCCAATGAGACTTGCATTCTCGATCAACAAGTCACAGGGACAGTCTATTAAGTACTGCCGAGTGGGTTTGAGATCCCCATGTTTCTCCCATGGACAAATTTATGTTGCTTGCTCAAGGGTGGGTTCACCCAATAATTTATTTATTCTTGCTCCTGGAGATGAAACTAAAAATGTTGTTTATAATCAAGTTTTGAGTCAAATTAATATTATAGTGAATTTGTAAAAGATTTTACTTTACAATTTTTATACTGTACTTATACTTTTAATTACCTGTACATAAAATTACTTCGATTTTACACTATAGATAGAATTCATTCCTTTTCCTGTCTAATAGAAGCTTGGGATAAATAAATACCCGGGCAACGCCAGGTAAGGACCAGCTAGTTTTAAAATAAAATAAAGCAAAATATATATGTTGGGTATCTTTGGGTTCTTTCATGGATACAATATCCATCTAAGAAATGCAACTTGTGTAAGGGATTAGCTAGTTATTCTTTCTAAACACGAAGGGTCAATCACAATCAAACATAATTACCTAATGGAATTCACTACCATGCTCTGGCGTGTTATAGCTTAAGAAAAAAGATTTCACAAATATATAGAGAACAATTTTATCAACATGTATAATAACTAAATGGGGCCTTTATATTCAGACACATTATACTGTACTTCCAAGCAGCAGAGGGTGAGGTGAAACAGAGAGGTGAGGTGAGGATGGCTATCATCCTCACAGACCCAGAAGCATCTGACTGGCCACTTTGATCAACAGAAAATTGATCAAGCAAAGCAAGTTTTATGTTCCTTTCCTTTCTGTAATTCACAAGACATCTACTCAATTCTCACCGTAATTCCGGGCACACACATCTGGGCACAAAGCAGCAGAAAGTCAGAGAAGAGCTGCACATCTTCAGGAATGTTGTGGAAATGTGCTGGGAGTGCTGTGATTAACTGAGGATTCCTATCACACATCAATCAATCAATCAGGTACTTATATACCGCTTTTCAACACGAAGTTCACAAAGCGGTTTACAGGCAAATAGTAATAATAATAAAATTAAATGGCTCCCTGTCCCAAAGGGCTCACAATCTAAAAAAAAAAAGGCAAACCACCAGCAACAGCCACTAGAAAGACTGTGCAGGGGTGAAGAGGGACAATTACTCTCCCCCTGCTAAATATAAGAGAAACACCACTTTGAAAAGTGCCTCTTGCCCAGTTAGCACATCTACCCCACATTCCCAAACATGAAAATTTAGTATACAGGTAACAGAGATTTCTATATGAAGTATGAATTATTTCACTATAGTTTCCTTTTCATTAACTTCAGCTAGTTTTACTTTCTTTTCCACCTCCCATTTTACTTCTGTCATACATATCCAGTGTTTTCTCTCTTCATCTTTAAAGCCATTATCATAATCTAGCTCATTCTTCCCTGCTGTGTCTCAGGGTGAAAACCCAAGCACCCAACTGCATTGATGCTATGTCTATGCAGTTAGCCTCGATGCAGAGGCGCCAAGTGGCACCTCCACATCACCACTAACGCATAGAGACAGGCACTGCCCAGGGAGAGGGGCAGCCGAATCCTACACCTGTTTCCCAGGTTGCGTGGCCCTGAATCAGGACTGCGGTCTCCTGTTTAGCAGGCTCAGATCCAAGGAGTCCATAGGGGAAGCTGGTGACTCCCCGAGTACAAGGGCTTTGCTACCACATCCTGACAGCTAATCCTGAAACACAGCAGGCTGTGGTTTGGAGACCACTGCTACAGAGGATAACTAAACCAGGTCATTTTAAGTGCTAAATCTTTTTACTTGAGCTATTACTTGACCCCATGCCTAGATTCCACGTATCTTATCTTTCAGGCAAAAGTACCCAGAGAAGAACCTTTGAAGAGGAATTTAATGACAATGCAAGTTCATATATTAGTTCACAAAGCAGTTTGCATACTAAAATATATCAAATGGTTTATGGAAATGACATGACCATTCTTCCTTCTTTCTCCGTTTTTACCTCCACCACTCTCCAATAAGAATGCAAACAGTTTTCTCATAATTGCTGTAAACACACTCCAAAGCCACAACAGTATGAGAAAAATGACACAAGCAGAATGCAAACCATATTACAAATTTTACATCCCAAACCTTGTCCAAATTATAACACACCATTATTTATTTACGTTTATATTATGCCTTTCCACTCTTGTAGGAAGTCATGGCAGTTTACGGAACAGAATAAAATCACGCAATAAAACAATCCAAAATAATAAAAAGCAGCCAGGAAACAACAACAACAACAACAACAAGTTAAAAGCAAAGTCTTACAGACCAATATTTAAGTAGTTTGGCTACTTGCAACCATACCCAGAAGCATCACACTAGGGCCTTACATAGCTATACCAAACATACAAAAAACTATTCAGCAATCCCAAAACACCAAGCCACAAGCTATAACTTTGCAACTCACCATCTAGATAATTTCAGGAAACTACTGCTTCCATCCCAGTAAGTGAGATCATCATCAAAAGTAGTATTGCCCAGCTCATTGGCTGGATCATCCAGTAAAGCAGGTAGTTTGTCAATATCTTTCTCAAACTTCAAGGGCGGATGAAGGTTATTTAATCCAAGTCAAACTAACCAGAGTTTGAGTCATGTGGAAAGAAAAAAAGGTACAGAATTTCCAAATATGAACTAGGTGCCATTAATGAACAGCTCAACAGATATCCATGTGAATGGATTTAGAAGAAAAGGAAATCCACCTCTTCAAAATGAATGATTGTTGTAAAACATCAGGAATGTTTTTGATTGCAACAAGTCCACTAACATAAATCCACCGACAATATTTGTTTCACTTTCATCTTAAGAATCTTGCACTGATATTTTATTGTTTCCATTTGACTTCTGTATCCTTATTTGCTATATTGAATGCCCCCAAGATAAATATATCCAGTTTAGAGTGACAGATTTGATCCATTGCTTCTCCAAGGAAGTTGTTTTCCAGTAAGAAAGCAAATTTTGATTGGTCAAGTTGCTTTTGTTTGAGCTGCAGAATTCTTTCCAAAGTTAAGATCTTCAGCACTAAGTTATTCTTCCTAACAAAAATCAAAATATTTCAAACCCAAGGATCAAACTTCTCTTTTAAAGAAAAGCTTACCGCCAGAACGTCCACATTTTTTACTTCCCAACAAAAAGAGAGTCAATGATTCCTAAGTTCATTTCATCATTTATATTCTTTCTTGATATTTTTCTTGTATTTCCAGAAAATTGCATAAACAAAAGCCATAAATCATTACAGTGGATGTAATCAAATTTGACCTGAACATATTATTTTGAACCTGATCTAATATCACCACATCCTAGCTCTCAAATGAGTCCATTTCACACTGTATGTCAGTAAATTCCAACTAATAATTGCACCATTCAACAAATAATCAGTCTGGATCACAGTAGTGTCACATTTATCTTATTTTAACAAGACACTTATACTAGCTAAATATTTCTGTTCACTCCCTTACAGGCCAGAATTGTGATCATTTCTCTTCCACCTAGAACTTGACATTAAGGACAATGATATTTCTGCATAGAAAAATGACATGATCAAGGAACTCTATCATTTCTAAGAAAATTTGTGTCTTGTAGATACATGAATGATTATTTTTAAAAGAAAAGTTCATAAAAATGCATGATAGTTCATTAAAATAAAAATTATTGTTACAGAAACTTTTTATATCACCAACATACAGTCTAATTTGTGAGTTCAGTCAACCTATTTCACTTAGGGCGCAATCCTAACCTGGAGTAAATCCCTTATTCCAGCCCAGGAG
>JAJKFI010000019.1:16954102-17048525 GCA_029204185.1 Lerista edwardsae
GGGCGGAGGGGACTGGGCCAATGGCCGCCGGGAGGAAAGGGGAGGAGCGACAAGAGGGGAGGGGGGACAAGAGGAGGAGCAGAGGGAGGCAGAGAATGGTGATGGTGCGTTTGGGGGGCTTGCCTGCCATATGGCTCGCTGGAGGAAGTGGTTGGTCGCAGCTAAAGAGGAAGCGCTGGGACCAGGCTTTGAGGTTCTTCAAGGCTCCTGAGAGGGCTCTACCACCATAGAGGCTGTGTTGAGGGGTCACAGAACCTACCCCCTTTGCCCCCCCCCCAGCATGAAAAAGGCAAGCAGTCTGTTCACCCACTGGCTGACCCTCTGCTCCTAGACACTCACATCCATAACCATCCCAGTAACCCATCCATTTCCCCCAAACTCCTGCATCCATTTCATTACCAAGCTACACTCTACTAGTCCAATCATTTATCAACTTTCCCTCTCCAGTCTTCCATCCATCCTCCCCCCACCACAAACAGACTCTTGTTTATCCTAGCCTTCTTCAACCCGGTTACATTCAGTTCTCTGTCACTTCAAACCCAATCAACCTCATTCTCTCCATATGTAATGATCTTTTGGTTTAGCTGTGCATATGTTCATCCTTTCCATCTACTCATTTGCCTATCATTTTACTTTTCATCCTTGTTCATATCATCTCTCTTAGTCATCAGCATCTATATTTCTGTCTGAGTGAGCAGATGACAGAAAGTATCAGTAGATGCCCTCTCCAGATCTCATCCATGGCCATACCCCTTTGCCCACAAATGTTCCTGTCCAGCCATACGTTTTTGAGAGCTGGTATGGCATAGCGACTAAGTGACTGAGCTGTAAATCAGAACGTCCCTGTTTCAAATTTAGGCAAGCCCTCCCAGACCCAAACCCCATGTCCAATGTGGAAATAATACAACCCTGTAAAATTATCTTAGTAGAATCCTTATCTGTGAAGTGCTTCATACACAAAATTGTGTTATTACGTTGATAGTACCCATTCACGCTGCTATTCCTATCTACATATAATCCAGCAACACAACTTTATATCCAGCCCATACCCTCCTTCCAGTCTTTGCTCAAAATCTTCCTTAGTCTAACATTTCCTCACTCTCGCATCCCTTTTCTTCTTTTAATTCCCCCATACTTTTCTGTTAATACTATTCATGTTCTCTAATCAATCCACCATACATTGTTTTTCTATTCCCTACAAGTAGCTTATTCATCACCGACATACCATTTCTCTATACATTTTTCCTTTCATTTTCTTCCAATTGTCCATCCATTCCATCCAACTATTCCCTACCCACATCATGCACCTCCTTGCCCATAAACTGAATTCCTGGCATCCCATGTTCCTCTATCATATTTTCTCATATCCTATCCATCAATATCCTTAAGCTCCTCAATTTACACTTCTTGTAAGCAATGTTATACTCCTTTATCCTTTCCTTAACACTATCACAGTCTCTACTATCTACTAATCCTAACAGTCAGTATTTCATCCCTTTAAACTACCTATTTTCTGCCCTAATTTTATGCAACAGTCTCATCTTCTCAGCTTACTCATTTTTATGTTATTTGATGTAAAGGCTTTGAATGTCAATTGGCTCCGCTTGTGCTTACCAGTATTGTGGCTGCTTGCAGAGACCAAATGCTACTAGAGCATTTGAATAGAAGAAATTTCATAGAATAGAATTCATGGATGTTTCCTTGGCAAATGTCTTTACCTCTAGCAGAAGATGGATTAAATATTGCCTTTAAAATAAGTAAAAGCCTGTCTTCCACTCAATTGAAGCAAAACATAGGCTGATATATATAATCAGACCTCTGCCAAATAGGCAAAGATAACAACATCAAGAGGAAATAAAGAAATCAGAGCTGTCATCCAATTAAGTCAATTATTTGATTCAATTAAGAGAGTTTAAGTTAATTAATTGGCTAATAATACAAAAATATGATATAATAAATATTTCTTAAGCATGTTTTCCAAGAATGCGTTTTTCAAGTTTATAGAGTATTAGAATACTGCATTAAGCAAGAGAAAATATAACACAAAGCTACATTTAGCTGTCATTCTGCAGTCAGAATTTTAAAGCAGGTTGTTGACATTTGCAGAAACCATGAATGGGCAAAGCTTATTGACAATTATTCCTGCTACACTGAATACCCTTTTTCAAGAGAATGAAATAGCTGGAATTCACGTGTTTTGATAAATGAGCTACACCACAAAGTAACATATTTTTGATCTCCAAGGCATGTCTGACACTTCAAGACAAGACTTCAATACACTAATCACATTCTCCATCATTGGTTATTCCAAGGGCTCAATCCTACATAACTGGAACACCAGCATAATTTGCACTCTACTCGCACGTTATACCTTTGGGTGTCACAAAAGTGCCATGAAGTGATTTGTGATGGCACAGATGCTGGGTTCGTGCACTGGCACAGCAGAGGATGCCCTCCGGAATAGGCAAGTCCCATGCTGGCTTGTAGAGTGGAGGGGAAGGTGGGGAGGAGATGTAAGAGGGTGGGTGGATCCAGCTGGGAAGGGGTGGAATCGACCGCACTGGCACTCTCTGCATCCTATCCCCCCTTTTGGCCCTGATCCAGCCACATGGCTCAAGCTGATGGAACAGATTGTGTGCACTGGGCTTTCCCTAGGGTAAGGGGGTAAACATTCCCACACCCCAAGAAGGCCCCTTGCTTGCTAAATTCCCCCATGGGTTGCAGCAAAGCCTGTGCTGGTCCCGCTGCATTGGCACAGGGAAATTTGCACTAAATGAAGCTATAATGAAGAAAAATCCTTGGACACTTGTTTGTCAGAATTTGTTTTACAGTATCTTTAACTTTTAAAAGATACAAGGGCAGTGGAAGGGGAGTTGGGGGAAGGAAGCCTTGGGCATTTTTCATTCAAACATTCTATCTATTTTTGCATCTGAAATCAGTGCCTCCAGGAACTGGCTTCAGTCTCCAGGCAACTACAGGAAGAAATCCTTGATATTTTATTAAGACCATCAAGGATTTCTAATGGCTGCCCTGCTGGCAGAACTAGTATTTTGCCAGGGCTGGCTGCTTTAAAGCAGCCATAAAGTGTGCTCCAGCAGGGAACTGAAGCTTCCCGTACACATCGCCAGATTGCTGGCCATCCAACAGAGCAGATGAACCAGCAGGAGGGGGTGGACAGAATGGGGCAAAACTGGGCAGGGAGGGAGAGGAATGGGATGGGGAGGATGCTTGGGGGCGAATTTGGCAGGAATTGTGCACACTGGATCCTATCCCCTCCAGCAGCAGCCTCCCCATCCTCTTTCTCTCCTCAGACTTGCACCAGGTAAAGAGCTGGCCCAGGTCTGAGGAGACCCATTGCAGGGCAGGAGGCTTATGGAGGGAAGGGGATTTCCCTTTTTGACACAGCTGCACAAGCCGGTGGAGAAGTGGATTGGGCCATGACATGGCAGAAAAAATTCTAGAAATAGCTTCCATCAGAGTTGGCAAAACCATCTGGAGTGGATCACTTGCTTGAAGTAAGAGACTGTTCGTGGCTTACATGTCTATGTAGGTTTGCAGTCCTATTTAATTGCTTATTTGAGGCAAGTACGATTGCACACCACAGAATTCACCTCTTCTAAGCAAATACATTTCATTTTTTGAATTTATAATTTATGTTGCTCTTCTGCACCACAAATGTTCAAAGTGGCATGCAATTAAGAAAAACAATATATATGCTATGGATTGTGCTACAGGGCTTCCAGTAGGGCCAAGTGGTTGAGTTAGAACTTGCAACTGCTTGACTTCCTTGGCCCTTGCTCTTGTGAAACTGTACATTTATTCTCCCCATATCTTCATGCAGTATTTTCTTTTAATACTTTGCAAGTTTTACCCAAAATTCTAGATGCACTCTACCTTCAAGTCTCCCCTGCACAAATGAACATTTTCCAACCAAAGCATATGTGTGCAAGTTTGAATTCAACTGTGTTTCCTGATTTCATGTTAGGGTTTTTTTATTTTGGTTTTGTTTTGTTTTGCCCTCCACAACATATTTACAGCCCACTCCTATGCAAATCTACTCAGAAGTAAATCCCATTATAGTCAATGGGCTTGTTCCCTGGTAAGTGTTCTTTACACATACCTGTGAAATTCAGATTTTTTTTCTGAATTGATAGAGGTTTTATATGAATTTGGGGAGCTGATTCAAAAAATGGCATCAGTTCTGCACCATCACGTCTAGTTCTGGTGATACAGCATAGCCTCGTCAGTGAACGGTTCAAGCAGCTTCCTCATGAGGAAGCCATGGCATAGGTTTCCTTGCGAGGAAGCTACTTGAACCATTCACTAACGGGTCTATGCCATATTGCTGGAAAGAGATG
The DNA here is from genome assembly GCA_029204185.1 of Lerista edwardsae. Taxonomy (NCBI): domain Eukaryota; kingdom Metazoa; phylum Chordata; class Lepidosauria; order Squamata; family Scincidae; genus Lerista; species Lerista edwardsae. The sequence continues at coordinate 16,958,461 of JAJKFI010000019.1, forward strand.
CAATCGGGCAAAATTGATGCCATTTTTGGAATCAGCACCCCAAATATACCCTGTCTAACATTTAGGACAGCAAAATGTTGGCCTTATCTTCTTTCACCAGCTCACAGAATTCACACCTAAAGCCAATTGTAAAGTCCTTTAGGCATGCCTCCAAGATTTAAATGCAACTACTCCAGAGTAGTTTTGGGGCCCACAACATGAATTACAAAACAAGCACAACAATATGCAAATTTATTATAATAGACAAGAGCACAATCTGTACATAAAAATTACATTTACATATCCAGATAACACTTGCTATAAAGCAGTATGGCTATTTTATCAGAACAGCTGCTTGATCCGATACAAGTTTATTTAAAAATAAATTCCACTGAGTGCAATGGAACTGACTCCCAAGTAGATCGTAACCTAAGTTGATTACTCATAATCAATGGTGACATGGCTGAACTATCTTGATTAGCCAACAATAATTTGAGAAAAGTAATATATCCAATCATGCACTCTTGGGCTAAAGAACATTTCAGTAGAATCTGTAAATGACTCTGGTGGATTATCCTCCTTTCCACCTGCAAAGTAATAACTGCTTATTTTGTTTGGGACAATTTTTTTTACCAAAGGCTGCAAGCTTCAGTTTAACTAAGGGCGCAATACTGTACTGTCCTGGAATAGTAAGGCTGGCTAGTCTGCGCCATATCCGGACAGAGTATAGGACAGGCTGGAGCCTCCCCACAACAAGAGCACATTCGTGCCCTTACCGTAGGGAAGACTCCAGCCTCCCCTATGGGCTCCTTGGATCTGTGCCTGCTAAACAGCAGGCGCAGATCCGAGGAGTCCGTGCAACCCAAATCAGGCTCCCCATTGGGCTTAGGATTCTGCCTTATGGCTGATTCCCAAGCCCACCCACCTCTTGGGCTGGCACACCTGTCGGCCCGCCCACCGCCCACCCAGAAACACCCTCCCCTCGCCCCAATCTATGATGGCGCCTCCCTTGCGCTGGCTGGCTTTGGCCAATGCAAGGGAACCAACAGAGCTCCTGACCCAACGGGCCCAGCGCTGCCTGCAGCACCAGTCCCGTTGCTTTAGCGCCAACGCAGGGGTGCTGATTGGCGCTCCAGCATTGGCACTAAGTGTGCAGCGTTGATGCAACAGGGTTGCTTCCACAGTGTACAGTTTCTAGGATTTCACAGTTTCAGTGGGCAGTAAGTAAAAATGTGAGATATGATCCATCCAATCTAGGCAAAATTTATTACAGTGGAAGAGAGCGAAGCATGAATTTATCATCATCATTATCATCAAGAATATTTATATATCACTTTTTAACAAAAGTTCAAAGTGGTTTGCAGAGAAAATCAAATAACTAAGGCTGCAATCCTAAACTCATTTACAAGGGAGTAAGTCACATTGAACTCAGTTAGGATGACTTCTGGGATTAGACATGCATAGGATTGTGCTCTAAATGGCTCCATGTCCCAAAAGGGCTCACAATCTACAAAGATGTAGAAAAAACACTAGCAAACACTCACTAGAAAGATACTGTGCTGGGGTGAAGAGGGAGAGTTACTCTCCCCCCCCCCATATAAGGGGAGCACTACTTGAAAAAGTGCCTTTGTACAGTGGTGGGATGTGGTGGCGCTGTGGGTTAAACCGCTGTTCTGCTGAGCTTTCTGACCGGAAGGTTGGGAGTTCAAGACCAGGCAATGGAGTAAGCTCCCGTTGCTTGTCCCAGCTCCTGCCAACCTAGCAGTTTGAAAGCACATAAAAATGCAAATAGATAAATAGGGACCACTTCGGTGGGCAGGTAAATGGCGTTCCATGCGCTACGGCGTATAGTCATGCAGGCCACATGGCCATGGAAGCTTGTGCTTGGACAAACACCGGCTCTTCGGCTTAGAAATGGAGATGAGCACCGCCCCCTATAGTCGGTCACAACTAGACCATTTGGTAGTGGGGAAACCTTTACCTTTACAGTTTGCAAGGGTACACTTATTAAAATCAGTGGGCTTACTGTACTATTATAGGAGGTTTGCACTTATCATAGTTAAATCCCAGTCTTTCTCCAAGGTAAGGTATAAGTGGCTTGGACTCCACTTAGAGATAGTGACTGGTACAAGGGCAACTAGTGAGATTTGTAGTTCAAGTTGGGATTTGAACCTAAATGTCATCCCTCCTAGTCGCACACTAACCACTATACCAAATCAGCTTTCAAAGTCTAATTGGAAGTCCAATGCATTGAATGAGACTAACTAGACCTGCAAGTTCCAGGTTCAAATCCCCACTCAGCCTGAAGCTTCAGCCAGTCACCATCTTTTAGCCTCACCTAATTCACAGGGTGGTTGTGGAGACAAAAGGAGGGGAGGAACTAAGAAAGGGTGGTACAAAAATGTGAAAAGATTGAATAAATAATAATGTTCCGGCAACACAAGGTCCTTTACAGCAGTGTGACTGTCAGGCAACTGTTGTGCACTGCCAGGCAACTGCCATAAGTGGTGAGAGACACTACTAGCATTACCAGATACAAATGGGGACAGAGTGTCTACCTTTAACCATTGTATAGAAGAGGGAATTTTGGCAGCTGTAGCTCAACACGGAAGGGTTAAAAAAGCTATACCTGCCAAAATTCCCTCTTCTATACCATTCCAAGGCAGTGGTTCCCAAACTGTGGGTTGGAACCCACCAGTGGTTCACAGGCCCATTTCAGATGGGTCGCGAAGCACTGAGAGCAGCCATATTGAAAATATGGGAAGATGAGATGCTGGAAAGGGGGAAGGCTGTGTAGTTGTGCCAAGGTTATAAACAGGCTTTTTTCATTCTGATTCACTTTGCTACTGGAAAATGGCTGAGAAATTACCCAACTTATTGCTGCATTGTCAGGAAAGCAGCAGGCTCTAGCATCACAATGATGACACTTCTGGCCATGACATCACTTCAGGTGGGTCCCAGACAGATTGTCATTCTAAAATGTGGGTCCCAGTGCTAAAATGTTTGAGAACCACTTTTCTAAGGTATCAGCACACTGTCCCCATTTGTATCTGGTAACCCTAGACCAGTGTTATTCAAACTGTGGGTCGGGACCCACTTGGTGGGTTGGGACCTGATGTCAGGTGGGATGTGGAAAGCTGGGAGCAGCCATCTTGAAAACTGCAGACCTTACTCTTGTTCTATTCCTTTTGTGAGTCTTAACAATTTGAATTTTCAAGTGAGGGTTTTTAAAAATTTTGTTTTTAGTTCAGTGCTTTTACATCATATTTTGTCCTAATCTTGCTTTCTGTCAGGGATGTTTCATGGTTGTACAATTGCGGCAGTCCAAGTATGCCAATTTGCATTTCAGAAGTGTCATTTTATTATCTTACAATGAAAGCTCTTCCTGCTTGATGATGTCACTTCCTGCCACAACATCACTTCCAGGTTATTGACATCACTTTTGGTGGATCCCGACATGAGTGCCATTCTAAAAAGTGGGTCCTGGTCTAAAAAGTGTGAATACCACTGTCCTAGACACTATGTATGTGGCAGTGGCCCCAGGGGTCTGTGCAGGTGACAGTAGGTTGGCAGTGGAGGCAGGTCATGGACAAGGAGGGGGAGTAATGGGCATGTTGGGGGAGGAACCAGGGCATGTCAGGGAGGAAAAGATGGATCTAGTAGCAGCAACTTGTTCCTGGATCCTATCCCCGAACCTCTTCCCTGGAATCCCCCAAGCTCTCCTCAGATTTCACCAATTGGACCTACACCATTCATTTTGGTGGAATCTGAGGAGAGCTTGGAGGGGATTCCAGGGAAGAAGTTCAATTTAGGGCGCCCATGGTTCTTTTACCCCATGTAGCACTCCAGTAGACCAGACAGGTCTATTTAAAACTGTGCCAGCTATTTAGCCAGCACAGAACCAAAGAGATCTATGTCAAGATCCAAGACTCAGGATACAGGGGATAGGATTCAGCAGCAGCCTCTGCTGCCATCCCTTCCCCCTCCCAGGTTTGATCCCCCCCCATCCTTTCCCTGCCCAGTTTTGCCCTCTCCCAATCCCAGAATTCCTTTCCATCAAGCGATGGGGACAATTACTGCCACACGCTCCTTTGACTTACCTGTGTGAGGAATGAAGAAAAGGGGAGAAGGGACTACCAAAACAAGAATCTCGTTCCACATTATGTCTGAATGTAATCTGTTTGTTTTTCTGGTGTTGCTATTTTTCCTGTAAAAATAAAAATCCTAGGACACAAGCTATTCCTTTTATTCACTACTTCCTCGTGAACTTGATACTTGATCTGGTATTATTTTTTGTACCCTCTAAAGTGCTTTCTCCCACCACCCCCCAAAAAAAAACAACCACCAAGAGAAGATGCTTAGTCAGCCATAAGTAGTTGCACCATTGCTTCCAGGTAATGCTACATTAATTTACCTAAGTACTATACACCATTATTTTCATCCAGTTTTACAGCAAGAAAAAAGAAGAATTGGACAACTGTAAGGTGTATTTCACAAACAATAAATGTATTGAGAAAAAGCATATCCTTTATTACTGAGAGATTTCAGCATTTCCTCTTTTCCAGGACATAAATGACTTCATAATTAAACTGAAGCAGTTGGACAAAATTACACTGACGAGGACTAAAAATCCTCTTAAGTATGTTTAATTTGATATTGAAATGCACATCAAGGTAATGACTGAAACAGCTTTTTTCCTTGCTTGTTTAATAGTACCAAAATCACTGCCTGCGCTTACAGCTTTGCCAGCTCACACCCAAAATGGCTACTTGATAGAGCTCCGGGAATGGCTAGGAACCAGACAGCTGATGCATTGTGATATGTTACTTTTAGAATGCCAAATCTCCACCTTCTCCACAGAGTATTATTTGTCAACATGTCTCTGCCAAATAATGACCCAATAAGAATAAAGCACAGGTTGGACAAAGGTGCCTCAGCAACTGCAAGAAACCTCAACTACCAGGTTGTGTCCACTTCACTAAGGTTACTTCAAGGTACAAATAATGCAACCAATACAAGAAAGAAACAGAAACTCCATGACTCACCCTTTATCATAACTGGAATATACAGCAGACAGGCCCGCCTGCAGGAACAAAACAGTCACTTGTATGAGTTTGTCAACAATCTCCTTCCATGGACAGAGAAGTTGCTAGGGCCCTGAATTCATTTTCAAAACTACATTTGGGTTTTAACTATTCAGAAAACAGCTTCTATCCTGAGACTGCAGGAAGGAAAGCAAGTACAATTCAGTCATGCCCCAGTTCAGTTCTGGACCCCACCGTGGACACCAGAAATTGTGGATACTGGGGGCACCTTTTTAAAGATGGGGGAATATCATTTGTTTTGCTGCAAAAAGGTTAAAAGATTTGTTTAATGTTTCCCAATCTTTTTTATAGGCATTCCAGGATCCATGGTATCAGTGGATAACTGAAACCATGGATACCAAATCAGTGGATACCAGGGCATACCTGTACCACTTTCCACATAGCTCCTGTAGAGCCAAGTCACTCAACCACTTACCCACTCCTGGATTTTATCTGCTGCACATGACAGCACTAGACATTAGGTAATAAGTTGACCTGGGAACTCCAATTCTGGCAAAATATTTCACTGAGGGCATTTCTATCAGCAACAGCCAGTAGCGTCCCTAGAGGACTGGGTGAGGCATTAAGTTTTGCAAGGCACCTTGTTGTGTAAATCGCACTTCTCCCTCAACATTGTAGCCAACACTGGCAGTGAAAGCAACAGCGTAGGTGCAAGGTTCTCATCTGGCTATTGCTTCAAATATGTGGCTGCAACTACTGTGAAGCAAAGATTTGTCAAAACTGATAAGTGATATATCAGATATTTGTCAAATGTGATATCAGACTCACAGCCCAACTCTATCCGCTGGCACTGCTGACAGAACATGCCATGTACACTGCTCCTCTCCCTCGCCATCGTAGCCATTTAAAGAACATATTTAAATGTTCTTGTTGCAGAAAAACCAAAGCCCAATCACTAACTGATGTAAAACTATGAATGACAGGAAGAGCTTCAATTCTGAGTCCTTGCACTGTGTTTAGCACAAATAGGTGATGTAATGTCTTCATTATTCAATTGTTAGCACAGAAGACCCCTCTTTTTTTGTTACTACAAATTGGAGGGGGCTGCCTTCCATCTCATGAGAAAGCTCTAAACTAGGGGTCTCCAGACTTTTCAGTACGAGGGCCACATTGTATATTTTACAGATTTGTGTGGGCCGAAAAATTCAGTTTATTGAATGAATAAATGAAATTTAAATGAATGAATAAGTTTTACTTGGATCTTTTTTTTTGGAATCAGCATTATATGATTCAGAACAAAAGAGAAATGTGACATTTACAAAGAAACAATGCCATGCTTCAATTGAAAAATTATATATATATATCTCCACCAGAACTGTACACAATATTCCAGGTGCGGCCTTTCCATCGATTTGTACAATGGCATGATAATATTGGCTGTTTTATTCTCAACTCCTTTTTTAATTACCCCAAGCATGGAATTGGCCTTCTTAATTGCTGCTGCACAGTGGTGGGATTCAAATAAATTAACAACTGGTTCTATGTCCTTCAGGGCGCCTTTCTTCCCTCTCCCAACCTAAAATTAGCAACCGGTTCTGCAGAATAGGTGAGAACTGGCTGAATTTCCACTGCTGCCGCACACTGCTGCCGCACACTGCTGCCACACACTGGGTCGATACCTTCATTGAATTGTCCACCGGCACCCCAAGATCTCTCTCCTGAGCTGTCACAGACAGCTCAGAACCCATTAGCCTATAGGTGAAGTTTTGGTTTTTTGCCCCAATGTGCATCACTTTACACTTGTCTATGTTGAAATGCATCTGCCATTTGGCTGCCCATTCCCCCAACTTGGAGAGATCCTTCTGGAGCTCTTCACAATCCCCTCTGGTCTTCACCACCTGGAAAACTTTTGTGTCATCCGCAAACTTGGCCACCTTGCTGCTTATCCCTGTCTCCATGTCATTTATGAACAAGTTGAAGAACACCAGCCCCAAGACAGATCCCTGGGGCACTCCGCTTTTCAGCTCTCTCCATTGTGAAAATTGCCCATTGACCCCCACTCTCTGTTTCCTGGCCCTCAACCAATTCTGAATCCATAAGAGGACCTGCCCTCTTATTCCCTGACTGTGAAGTTTCTTCAGCAGCCTTTGGTGGGGGACTGTGTCAAACACCTTCTGAAAATCCAGGTATATGATAGCCACAGGTTTACCCACATCCACGTGCCTGCTGACCTTTTCAAAGAATTCCAAAAGGTTTGTGAGGCAAGACTTACCCTTACAGAAGCCATGCTGACTTTCCTTCAGCAGTACTTGTTCCTCTACGTGTTTTAGGATTTTATCTTTGATGAGGCTTTCCACCATCTTACCTGGAACAGACATTAGGCTGACCGGCCTGTAGTTTCCAGGGTCCCACCTTCTCCCTTTTTTAAAGATGGGCGTGACATTGGGCTATCCTCCAATCCTCTGGCACCGTGGCTGTTTGAAGGGACAAGTTGCATACTCTAGTTAAGAGGTCAGCAACTTCGTTCTTTAGTACCTTAATAACTCTTGGGTGTATACAATCTGGGCCTGGTGACTTATTTATATGTAGTTTATCAATTTGGTCTAAAACATCTTCTTTATTAACCATTATCTGATTTAATTCCTTAGTTAGGAAGGGCTGTTCAGGCTGCGGTATCTGCCCAAGTTCTTCTGCCATGAAGATGGACGCAAAGAATTCATTTAATTTCTCTGCAATCTCCAGGTCCCCTTTTATCGCCTCTTTTCCTCCCTCACCATCCAGCGGGCCAACCGCCTCTCTGGCAGGTTTCCTGCTTCTAACATATTTGAAGAAGCTTTTATTATTCCCCTTTATGTTGCTAGCCATGCGTTCCTCAAACTCTTTCTTGGCCTCCCGTATCACCTTCATTGTGCCATTGTATCAAAGGGTATAAACATAAGGTGCACCCATACAAGAGAACACATAAAACATTGTCAAAGGTGTCATTGTATCAAAGGGTATAAACATAAGGTGAGCATAGGATGAGAGATGGTACCAGTGCACCTGTTATATGCAAAAGGAGAGAACTGTGAGTGAGGAAGGAAGCACATTATGCATTAAGCTGCTCACTTGGATTAGTTTTAAATCTTTATGCACAAGAAAGTGATTTGGCATGCATAACTGTAATCATTTTTAGGTTGTATCATTAAAAAAATTGTCGCAGAGAGGCAATATAATTAAAATAAACACCTTTTAAAACAATGCATAAGCCACTAATCATAATTTTACAAAAAGTTCCTTACATGACAGATTAACTATTATGTTGTATGCTGCTGGATATTTGAGAAGAACTGCATGCAATAGACCTGCTCTAATAATTCAGTAATGTATTGCTTACAACTAATCACTGGCCCAATGCCCAGTGCATAAACATTTAGAGTGGCCAAACAAACAAACAAACAAACAAAAACAAGCACAAGTTATCTTTGGGTGCTTCTAGCTTTCTCGTTTCCTGGGTCTAGGACTGTTCAGGCTCCAAAGAAGATAACACAGGTTCAACCACCCATGCTGCCTTTTGCTGGAACGGTTTGTTCACAGTTTTCTGTCACGTGGTCTTTCTCTGCCTGAGGTCTTCTGGGTTTGGCTTTTGAAAGGCAGGACGCAATGTATGCTGCAGCATAGAATGTCATCCAAAAACAAGGCTTTGGTATAGTGCAATTATCTAGGACTCTGCATCCAACGCAGCTTACAGGGAGACTAGCGCTTCCCCGGTGCAAGGGCACATTTGTGCCCTTGCACCGGGGGAGACACCAGCCTCCCCAATGCGCTCCTCGGATCTGAGCCTGCAAAATCGTTGGCGCAGAACTGAGAAGACCACGCGGCCCAAATTAGGGATGCGTAGCCTGGGAATGAGGCCTAGGATGTGGCGTAATGGCCACATCCCAGTCCCACCTTCTTCCCAGGCCTGCCTGCCCACCAGCCTGCCCTCCTCCCACCCAGAGCTGCCAAAGCAGAGCATGCACTGCTTCATTTAAGCACCCAGGGTGCTCCACATTTTCTGGTTTACTTAATGAGCCTGCACAGAGGAAAGGGCAAGTAAGGTGGGCACTGTCAGTGGCAGACAGGAGGGAGCCAGTGGGCATCGGTTTGACCCTCCCTTCCATCCTGCCACCTGATGCAAATTGGATCAGTTGCTTCATGGATGGGCTGGCCATAGTGTGGTCCATAAAAGTGATGAATTGGTGGTATTTCTGCAATTGCTGCCCACTCTAATTTTACAGCCCAATCCTATCCCCCCGAGCTCTGATGCACTGCACTGCATAATACAGCATGCACTACATCCTATGGTAGGGAGGAGGAGCAGTCAGACAGCTTGCAGGAAGGAAATAAAACATTTTTCATACTAAGCTGCTGGTAGGTTGCCCACTTGCCAGTGGGTCTCCTCAGACACATGTCACCTATTTTGGTGGGTGTATGCCCAAGGAGAGGATACACTCTCCTTTAAACAAAGCTAGTATAGCAATTTTTGACTCATGCAGCTTTCTTTTGGAGTCTATTCACATAAACTATTTTAATCAGTCCATAGATCTCCATTTTTAGCAAAGGGATCCAGGAGTCAGCAAAATTGGGCATGCTGTATTATGTCCTGCTTCAGAAACTGATGTAATTATTGTAATCACCAAAACAACCCTTGCAGATTGCCACTTGGAAGTGTGGCTCTTTTTCACTTTGAAAAAGTTTATCATCTTTGATCTCATTTATATCACAATGACCAGGATTACTTCTTTTTTGTGCTGTTAGTGAAAAGCTAGAAACCAATTCTGCCAAGGCTCGGACATATATGCCGTATCACCTGCATATCAAATTACAATTTACTGCCATTGTAAATTTCAGCATTAGAATTCCATGGTTTTATCAACATTTCTTTTTCAATTTCTTCAGTGGAGATTGGACACCTTTGCAGTTCCATTTCAGTGATAAGAATCGCATCCCATAATTTCCCGTAACTAAATAACAATTCCATCTCTTCATAATAATCATTACTCATTATCTTTAACAATCATTCTCCTTCAGTGTTTTATGTGTTCTCTTGTACGGGTGCAAAAGCACTTGTAGTCTATTATTGCTACCGGCTTCATGAAAGCAGTGCTTCCTAAGCCTTTTATGATACAGAGTTGTCTTTGAAATATTATCTTAGATCAGAGCCACCTAGGATTACTGGATCAAGAACTCAAATATTTTAAAATCCCTTAATTTGCATATTATGCAGAATGCTTTTGCATAGATTTTCATACAATCAGATCTATTTATTACCAATGCCTATTCTTTTGGAGTAGGCATCCTATTTTTATCTCAATATTTTAATACATAAGAATGAAATACTGAAACTGATACTTGTACTTACATTTGGACTGAAGATGCAAAGTTGGATGCCAAGTTGCACAAGACAACTGAAATCACACAAGTGATCTTTCCCCCCATCTCCTCACTGCAACCCCAGGTCCACCCCTCAAAACTGGTCCTACGGACTGTCTGGAACGGCATGGGTTGCAGTGAAGGGGGCAGCAGTGGAAGGGGAAAAAACAGAAGAAGGAGCCTTCTGCAAGCAGAGTGCAGAATACAACACAGATAATGCTTATGAAGACACCGAGGGCTCAAGCTTTTGGTGCTGCAAAAGTGCTATAAGGCACATCCAGCACGGGTGGTAAGGGCTTATCGCCCGCACAGCGGAGGAGCCGGATCACCCTGCCCAGAGGTGGCAATATAATGCCAGCGAGCAGTAAGGGTGGGAGGGAGGAACTGGGGGGTGGAGCGGGGTGGGACTGCACGGTCTGACATGCAAAATAGTGCAAAATAGCTGGCATAGAGGTGAGGAGACCCATCACCAGCCCTGTGCCCTTACTGGGGAGAATGGAACAAATGTCCCCTTCCTCTGAGCAGCCTCCAGTGGCTGCCTGGCTGCCACTGGATGCAACGGTAGCTGTTTGGCTACGGTTGCGCCTGTGGCGACCAGGTAACTCAGGATTGGGCTGTGAGACTGCAGTCTGAAACACACTTACTAGGGAATAAGCTCCATCAAGCACATAAGCTCCATTCGTCTTCTGAGTTAGGGCCCAATCCCATCCAACTTTCCAGTACTGGTGAAGCCACAAAGCAGGCCACAATGCAGGCAGAGGAAAGGGAACAAACATTCCCTTACCCTGAGGAGGCCTCAGTGACGTTCGCCCCACCACAGTATGCTGATGCAGTGCATGCCCCATTGGTATGGCTGCATCAGTGCTGGAATGTTGAATAGGAGTGGGGTCTTAAGGTACACTCCTAACCAACGTTCCAGCACCAGGGCAATGCAGCTCCAAGGTAATGGAACAAACATTCTCTTACCTTGCGGAGGCCTCCGTACACTGGAGTACATTCTAGCACTGACCATTGGCACAGCTGGGTCAGTGCTGGGAAGTTGGTTAGGATGGTGCCCTTTATAAAGGATTGTGCCGTGAAGTTCGTTTGATAGAAGTTCCACTTCTCAGAGTGTACTCACACATTTCTTTTGTCCCACTGCAACCTCTGGTGAAACAGGTTTTGCAGGTTTTTGAAGCAATGCACAATCCTGCAGCACTTATTTGCCACAGGTGAAAGGGGGATAAATACACACCATGAGCAAGGATTCCTCTTTGAAGCTGCCTTCAGCTCCATGCAGAAGTTATTATCTGTCTCCAGGCTTATGCATTATCTCCTGGCACAAGCTAGTTTTTCTGCTTTACAAACTGATGAAACAGAAGAGTTCAAAATCAAAGTGCCAAATTTAATCTCCCATCCATGGTACTTGAACGAACGTCATCTCACCAAAAGAATATATTTTAAACTGTATTTTTAGTAGATGAATCTGCTGACTTATTCCTTGTTCCTCCTGAGGAAAATATCTTGAGACACAGACTGTATGAGAGAGATTACAAGTATGTGTGTTAGAGAGAAAATTTGAGTATGGCGTGTCAGCGATAAAGAGAAAAATCTGTGATTGCATATCAAAGATAATGTGAGAGTTGTGTACTTGTGCTCTCATTGAGAAAGACTGATTATATGTGACTGGGCATGGGTGAGTGAGTGAGATGGGGTGAGATTTTTTTTTTTTTGTATATGAGAGAAGGCTTGGTTGCCTACTGTGTGTAGGAGGATTTCCGAGTAGTTGTAAGAAGAAGTGGCTGTAATGGGTTTTCAAGATGGCATGTCTTCAAAAATGAGACTGTACAGTTCTTCTCAGCAAACACACATACATAGAACCTGAATGCTTCTCTCATTTTCAGCAAACAGGTATGTCCACAAGTGCTGCATTAGCACGTAAGCACTGAGGGTGTGGTGCTCCTCAGCTATGCCAGCACATCATAAAACCATGATATTATACTGGCATTTCAGTGATGCTTCTCATAAGCATAGGAGGCCTATATGTCAGAAGTGTGTCTAAGATTGGGAGGCAAATTAGTTTCAATCAAGTGCTCCAACCTGACTGGTTTGTGGATTGCAACCATGGTAATATATGTCAAAGTGATTAGCATATCACTAGAGCAGTCTTATACTGTACAAATGCACACAGAAGCGAGTAAGTCCATTACATGGGGTTTACTACCAGATATGCATGGATCAGATTCCAGCCTTAGGGACGCTTCACACAAGAGGATCAAAAGAATAAAAAATTCAATGGCTTATTTGTTTAGCATGCCCAGAGAGCAATAAAGGAAACAGAAGAGAAAGAATAATTAGAATATAAACAAAAAAAACTAGTTACCACTTGCCACCATCCCCTTCCTATCTTTTCTAAATTGTAACTGAGGGCCAATCCAGAGTCTGTTACCTCAGGCGGTACACTCGTACTGCCAGGGCAACTGTCGCACATGGTGTTGTAAAGCGCCTCCAACACCAGTGGTAAGCCCTTCTCACTGGCACTGGGGCAGCACCATGGCAACACCACCCCCACACACCCTGGAGAGCGCACTGGTCACAGGCAGGCGGCAGGTTCGCCCTTCAACAGTGATGCGGCCTTTCGGGGCAGCATGGGAGGGAATTTCTGAGCAGCAGGAAGGGTGGACTCTCACCACCAGTTTCCAACCTCTGAGTAAGGCTGCGTGGCCTTACTCAGAGGCGCTTGCTTCTGCGTTGGCTAAAAAGCCAGCGCAGGAGAAAGAAGACCCATCGCCCGCCCTGCACCCTTACCGTGGGGAAAGGGGATGAATGTCCCCTTTCCCTGCAGAGCCTCTCAGAGCTACCTGGCTGCCATAGGATGCAAAGGACCCCACATAGATTTTATTCACCTCGCCTTTCTGGGGCAGCACTTCTGGGAGTCTTCTGAAAACCCTCTCCTGGACATATGGGGAGGGGGCTTTGAAAATGAGCTAGCACCTCAGGTTTTACAAGTAACTACAGACAGAGATAGGGATGTGGTGGCGCTGTGGGTTAAACCACTGTTGCTGAGCTTGTTGACTGGAAGGTTGGGAGTTCAAGACCACGCAACTGAGTGAGCTCCCGTTGCTTGTCCCAGCTTCTGCCAAGCTAGCAGTTGAAAAGCACATAAAAATGCAAGTTGATAAATAGGGACCACTTTGGTGGGAAGGTAACGGCATTCTGTGCGCTACGGCGTATAGTCATGCCGGCCACATGACCACGGAAGCTTGTCCTTCGACAAACGCTGGCTCTTAGGCTTAGAAACGGAGATGAGCATTGCCCCCTACAGTTGGTCATGACTAGACCATTCGGTCGTGGGGAAACCTTTACCTTTTTACAGACAGAGATAAAAATTGAGGCTAGTCTACTTCAAGCCTATATCTTTTTGTTGCCCTTCAGAAATTTCAGAACAGAATTGTATACTCACAGCAGTCATGTGAGAGTGAGTAGGCCAAGAGCTTCTTGCCCAAGCCGTTCAGCAAGCATCATAACCAAGCATAGATTTGATATTTAGCATCCCAATATCCAAGCCCACTGCACTACCCTATCCTGGTCATAACGATAACAATTGTCGCTCTCCAAATACATGTTACATCTCCAAGCAAGCAAGCCGCCAGAATACTGGAACTCATCCAACATGGCTGCTGTCTATTAAAAGAAATTGACAAAAAGCATGGCAATGATAAAACACTGGTGCTTGTTTTAGTTGGGGAAATTAGTAATATCATTACTGAAAACACATTAATATGCAGCCTAGATAAATATAATCTGGTTGAAACATACTGACTGTGTGTGAAGCCCTTCAAAACTGATCTAGGAGTACAACCGAGGTAAGCAATAAAGAAAAACGACCATATAATTTATTAGTAATTGCGCTTTATTCAAAAATTCTCTTTTTAAAGGTGTGGGGCAAACAAAATATGAGAGATGTGAAGTCCTCCTATAATCCATCTTTGAGCACTGAAGTAGGAATAGTACCACTCTAAAACTCACTCAGCAAGTTCCCATTATATCTTCCATAAGTGGAGTTTGTCTGCCGTGTAGAATCACAATGGTATCCCTATGGGGAGGAATGCTAAGTTTTTCAGGCTCTTAAACATCTGTGTGAAGTGGCCCCTCCCTCTCGCCTTCAGAGCCATTCCTGGCTGCAAGAGCAAGGCAAACATGCTTGATGCTGCATAGGGACATGTTGTCCTTTAGAGAACATTAGAGCTCAGTTACACATGATGTTTAGCCTGTATGTTTAGCCTGCATAGGGGAGTAGCAACAGGATGCAGGCATCTTGTTGTCTCGTGTGCTTCCTGAGGCATCTGGTGGGCCACCGTGAGATACAGGAAGCTGGACTAGATGGGCCTTTGGCCTGATCTAGCAGGGCTCTTCTTATGTTCCTATGTTCATTTGGGACTGATGTGTCAACAACTTACTTTGTATTTAGATGACCCCATAATTAAAGCTAGTCCACTTGGAGTTCCTGTTTCAAGATGAAATACAGAATTTCCTGCTGGTTTGCCCTAATATTTGCTTTTTTCTTTTTTTAGTTTTTGTTGTTATTCTTGTTTAGTCTTTGTGATATATTTGCATTTACTGTTGGCTGCTTTGGAATATTTTAACTGGGAAGGTGGCTTATTAACTAATTTATTAAATTATGTTTGGATATTTGGATTTGCTGAATCATCACATCAGGACATAGATCTGTGCATATTAATAATAAACAAACAGCTGCACCAGTAGAATGATGCCAATTGATATTGTATAAACATTACAACATCAGCCACAGGCAGAGAATCATAGGAAAGCAGTAAGTTTTATTTTCAGATTCTGAAATCATTCTTGATTCATACTCAAAACAAATATAACAACAGGGTTACATTTCATGAAAAAGACAATAAAGTCTTATATGAGTTAAGCATAAATAACAGAGAGCTAATAAAACAAAATTTGTGCATACTGTAGCCATATAAAACTGATGGGAGTTTGCATAAATTAAGACTAGAGAAAATAGCAATAAAGGAAGCTAAATTATTGCCATATTTAGGAATATATGGCTGGGATGACAAAGGACAAGGATCAAGGGAATTTTTTAAAAAAACAGTTTAGGGATGAACACCCATTACTAATTTATCTCTGTAATTGGAAAGGAGCAGCATAATTTATTCATATCATCTAGTTGCATGATATGATGCAATGATTTCTATAAAGCTTATAGCTAGGAATAAACATTTTAAATTAGAAGGCTGAGATAACTTGTGTCGGATGATTTTAGAATAGCTGGCTAATTGAGCAAAATCCTGGAACAGGAGAGATGCCAGAAGATAGAAACTTATGTGCCAATATTAAGATCCAATGGGATGATGCAATTATAGGCTAATTAGTAAGATAGCAGTACAAGTCAAAAGAATGCAAAGGCTAATATAAGAATCAATTAAGAAGCAGTTAAAGTAGAGTCGTTATGGACAATATTTGTCAAGTGAAAACCACGGAAACCAATTCCTTGTATGTGTATTTTAATCAAAGGGTACAATCCACAGTGAAGTTCTTCTGTAAAAGCTCATCCAAGGAAATGAATGAGAGCTGAGTTCCCATTCATTTCAGTGGAGCTTGCTTTAAAGCAGCAGGAGGACCCAGGATCAACATGCACCAACATGCTGGAAAGAATTCCTGGCTGCTCTCAGGGCCATGGCTGCAGATGGCCAGAGGGTGGTCTTGAAGACAGCTGGGGTCAGGTGACATTAGGGGCCATTAGAATCCCATCATGTGCTACAACATTGCTGGCTCTGGGCATATTCATTAGTCTGATCTATTTGTCACTCACATACTGACAGAGCAGTCCCTCCCTGCTTAACTGCCCAGACTATCCATCTTGTCACTCCTGCAGAAGAACTTCCTGTTGGATTGTGCTCTGAGTTTGCACCTTTTGACATGCAGTGCACCCGCGCATTCTGCTGTAATATAAAACATTGAAATGCAATGAATATTAGGCTTTGTGATTTCATGGAAATTTACAAGACCTTGTCAAATTTAATTTCATGTTTTGTTTTGTTTTTCAGGAGGCTGCAGGTTTGATAAATATAATGGTGTTGACATATCAAATTAGAAGCATACATGTTTGGAAACACATTTATTTTGAAGGCAGTTCTAGTGAAATCAATGAGCGATAACTTATTTGAAGCTAGTACTGGATGAAATTCTTATAAAGAATTGGTACTATTGATGACAGATAATGCCATTTATACAAATCCAGAACTATAAAGCCAATCATTGCAATGTGAATTTATCTGCTGACAGCCAAAAGGACTGCTTGTAGAAAGAGATGACATTCAAGATGAGTGCAATGAAAATCAGATTAAAACAGATATCACTTATCAAGAACAAACCTGCCCACAATAACAATAGTTGCCATTTAGCCCAGCCACTTTTCTCCACAGATGGTTCCAGTCACTCTGGTGCCTGGCAGAATATCCCAATGATGCTGGGCAGAATGGTAAAAATACAGTACAATTTGAAATTGACAAATTTGGTGCCTCTTTATTGTGACAGACAGAACTCACAATCTGCTTTGGCAGACTCTGCCTACTGGAAAGACCTGTTCTGCATTTCTTTCCTTTCTCTGTGGCCTTATGGTGCTTCTGAACGATCAGCAGACTTTAGAACTTATAAAAGAGAGCATGTTGGGGCAAGGGTTCTCAAGAAGATCCAAGGCTGAGTTCAACTGTTTGTTGTATTTGCAGCTGGATGCTAGTCCCTTTGAGGTTGGCTCCAGGTCACATCAACAGTGCCTGAAGTTCTGCATTGCATAGTTGTTGGTATGTGCCCTGCTGGCACCCACCTCCATGATGGACACTCATGTTAGTATGGGAAAACAACTGAGCACAACCTTATTGAGTGGCAAAGTAGCAACATGGGTGAATATACATTCTCTCTCTCTCTAAACCATCTGAGTGTTCAAAAACAGGCATCCTCAGAAATATCCCCAGCCAGATGGGAAACTGTGTGTGTAAATATATCTTGCTATGTACACAGTTCCTCAGCCTAATCCAACACAGCCCTTCAAAAGAAGGGGCAATTTCATCAGTCAGCTGTTCAGAGAGAGGGGGGAAGATGTATATAATCCCTTCCTCTCCTCCCACCAAGTTTTCATATTGTTGGTTTGGAGTTCCACTGTTGAAAAATGGCAGCCAACAGCAAACTGAATGCTTAGCTAGTGGCCATTTTGGAAGCAGTGCCACAAGAAGCAGCAGTGCTTCCCATCTGTTGCCAGACCCTGCCATAGCTGCCAGAGAAAGTAAGGCAGCAGCAGCAGCGGCAGCAGCAGGGAGGGATGAAACTGGGCGGGAAGGGGGAGGAACAGAGGGGCAAGGAGGAGATGGATCTAGAAGCAATGGCACACACTGAATCCTATCCCCTTTGTCAGCAGTCTCCCTGCCTCCTTACACCTGCACCAGGTAAAGAGCTGATGCAGGTCCAAGGAGACCCATTGGTGAAGAGGAGGCTTATGGAGGGGTAAGGGGATTTAAATCCACCTTTCCTCTCTAAAGCCTCCCAATCCTCCCTGCTGGATACCTCGTGCTCCTTTTCAGCGTGGCTGCAGCAGGGTAGGATTGGGCTCATAGTCATAAACAGATAAATCTGTTACTTGGCTGTGTTCTTTAGTTCTTAGAGTGTAAGCAAAGACATGTTTATTTACTCATTTGCTTGAGTTACATGCAATATCCTGTCAACTTGGAACCAACTGATTTCAAAGCATAGCAGTAGTAGCTTGTATAGTAGTGTCCCAGGAATTCCTGCCAGGTGATAGGCTAGGAGAGGGAAAAGTTGCCAACCAGCCAGTATTTTGCTGGGCTTATCTGTAAAACTACAATCCATCGAACAATCAGTTCTGCAGCCAGAGAGATGCCGGACTGTGAAGGACACCACCTGGACTGTAGTGTTCTTGAAAGATAGGACTTGTGATTGCAACAACCCCTGTATGGGGTTGAGAAAAGCCTGCCCATGTAAACTGCCTTGATTAAAGTCAGAGAAGAAATCCAATGACTAGAAAGGTGGTGAATATATACTGGTGATGGTGGTGGTGGTGGTGGTCATCATCATCATCATCGTCAGTGGGAGCCGCTTCCAAGCACTTGTGTTTCAGATTCAGTTTAAATCCAAAGTGCTCCAGCTTAATTAAGTTGTTGATCTCTCTTACAAAAAGACAATTTGTCCTTCTAAAGCTGAACTTTAGCAATCTTCAGGCAAAGGTTGACAAATAATAAAGAAATTGAATAAAATAATGCTATGAAATAGGATTTGACTGTTTTGTGATGAAAGGTTATAGTACATTATTTCCTTACTTCAACATCTCAGACTTTAATCACAGAGATTTTACACTTTTTCACCTTTAGATCGTTCTACCTGCATGGCCTAAACTTTCAAATAAGGAATGTTACTTTCTTCTGTTTCTGAGATGGATAGTTGAAGCCTTATAAAATGTGGCATTGTACCCTTTAGGTCAGCACTCTAGAGAAACCTCTACTTTTGTGCTTGAAAAAAAGATACAGTACTCCCAAATGCAATGTATCACTTTTTTCCCCTTCAAAGAGAGCTTCTAGAATCTCTAGCCACTATTTCCATAGTGACGGCGTTGCTCAACACAGTGTTCCATTGTACCAGCCTATTTGTGCCTAAGATTACAACAAGTATTGTTTAATTTGTCAGTGTCATGAAGATGGCAACTGGGAGGAAACACATTTGGCAACATCTGCCATTTTTCTGCTGCGAGAACATGGGAACATTCCAAGACAGTGGCCAACTTTAAATTCAACAAATCTGAAGCACATGGATTTCTTTATAAAATATAGTTACAAAATTATTCCCATCTCAATAATGAGTTTTCTGACAGAGAAGCACTGTCAAAAAAGTAGCTATAATTCTGACATAAAAAAGGACAAAAATGAGGGATGGACTAAACCTATTGTTCCAATAGACAATGGCTAGCTGGAGACATAATATAGCTGAATATAGTAGCATAAATCCTACGGTTTGTGAATTTCACAGTGCAATCCAAACCTGGGATTAAGTCAGCACAGCGGTCCCTGTGCCAGCCAAGGGTGTTGCAAACATTCAATAAAGCATATTTGCAGCACCAGTAGAGTAAGCAGTGCTGGCGAGGAATCCTGTGCTAATGGTTACCATACCCATCAATTGGGACGGCCACCTTATCTTGTTTCAATTATAGCATCATAACATTGGAAGGGCCCAAAAGGCCCCCCATTCCCACTATCCGTTCAGTACCCACACACCCAACCACCAATCCTCCTAAACAATCCAGTCCAGCAATCCTGTCTGTGTCACACACAGAGTGTGTAATGCAGGATCAGTGGTTCCTAACCTGGGGATTGCAACCCCCTAGGGGGTTGTAAGCTGATTTTCAGGGGGGTCATGGAGATCCCAATTACAACTGTACGTTCATTTGCGCAATATTTAAAAAAACTTTCTGGAACATTTTCAGGGAACCTCCAAACAAAAAAAAAAATCTGTTTTTTAAAACATGTCAAACATGCCTGAAAACAACTGTTGCATTCGGTAACTTCTGCTAGTCTACATAAATGATTTTTACAGGCAGGATGATATCACTTCCTGCTTAATGACATCACTTAATGTCGGGGTTTTTTTTTTCCATCATTCCTAAAAAGTGGGTCCTGGTGCTAAACAGAGTCAAGAAACATTGCTCTAGATTGATGAAGGATGTTGACAAAGGTACACACCTCAAGAGAAGATAATATCCCCAGAATCTCTCCTTGATTTGAAATGCAGACAATTATACTAAAATGCTAATACAGTGATGATTAGTCAAATCCTGAGTGTGAACTAAACCTATTCACTGACTAATTTCACAAGAGACTTCTGTTAACTGCAACTTCACGCCAGAGGCGGATCTACAGGGAGGGCAAAGCTCTTAAGTGTTGCAAGAAGCCTTACCCTGTCATGTAAATCCCTCCTTTCCCTTGCTGCTGTAGCCAGTAAGCAACACCAAGATGTTGCTTTTCCCTGTGAGGATTGGCTAAAACGGTGCAGGAGAGGAGTGATTTCCACTGCAAGGTAAGGCTTCTTGCAAAACTTAGAGCTTTGCCCTCCCTTAGATCTGCCTCTGCTTCACGCCATCCAACATGTTGTGGCAATCCTCAAGAGTCCCAGAAGAGCCATAACATGCATGGGAAGGGGAAAAATAGGAACTCTTCCTGGAGTGGCCACACATAGAATTTGAAGTCTGACATAGCCTACTAAAGAGCTCTGATCTCTCTCACTACACCCCAGCCATGTCAGCAATGACAAGAGACTGGGATCTCTCTCCCCATCCAAAGAGTCACAGGAGGAAGGGTGCTTAGAGGATAGCAGAGCCCTCCATTCTCCTCCAAAATGAATGGGGAGGGGGAGAGAAGGACTGGGCTCAGAGACAGAATGCTCTTTGGCACAGTGTCTCTGACCCAAGGTGGCGTTAGAGTGAGCCAAGGTGTACACTGGCTGAGGGTTGACTCTCAGTGCCCATCAGAGCGTCAATCTGGCTAGACTGACCCCAGAACCATCAGTACCAGTCAGGTGTGCCAACTTGCTTTTAAGATCAGGGGTGCCCATGGCCACGGCCCTGATGTTGACGTGGCCATGCACCCAATGTTGACATGGCCATGCCCACAACGTTGATGTGGCCACGCCCCTGACATCCCCTGATGTGGCCACGCCCCCTGTCATCGCTGCCCGGCCTTGGAAATGGCGGCTGCTCACAGCTGCCACTTCCAAAGCCAGGGGCGGCTGGCCTCGGAAGCGGAGGCTGCTCGCAGCAGACTCTCCTGAGGCCGAGGCATGCCCCGGCCTCGGGAAGGGGTCTGCGGCCCAAGAGCAGCTCTCGCAAGGCCCCAGCCTCGGGAAGGGGTGCTATGGGCCACTGATTGGGAGGGGTGCTGTGTGCCAGAGGGGGCAGGCCTGAATGTGGGTGCTCTGCCCCCAGGGAAAACCCCTAAAACCCCAAACCCCCCTAGTTGGCGCCCATGGTACCAGTAGTCATGATAGTGCCCAATATACATCAGGGGTGGGTGAGGGAGTTCAGTGTTGAGCTTTGCCCCAGGGTCCCAGAAATCTGATGCTGGCAATACTCGGAGCCCTGGAAGGCTTACTAGTCTCACAGTATGTTAAACACCCCTTTTTAGGTTCTTCCTTTTGAATCTACCAACTGACATAGTGGAAGTTTAAGGTGTGTGTGAAAAAGACATTGCACAACCATCCATCAGGCACAGGTCACGCACAGCACAATCCAAAGTGCTGAAGGCATAAGGGACGCTCCAAATTTTGCAAATGCGCCATAAAACACATTTGCGCCAATCTGGGTGCAGTTAGTCCAGAGCACGGATGTGTGCTGACCTCCATGTCCCGTCTCCCAGTCTTGGAGGTCTGAAGGTAAAGCCAGCCTTGTGAGGCCAGCACAGTGACTCCGGGAGGGCGGCGGGAGCCATAATGGGGTGACGGGAAGGGTAGAATGGGGCGGAGGGGAGGCAGAAAGAGGCAGGCCCAAGGGCAGTGGCCCAGCCCAGAGAGGGGGTGGCGGTAGGATCCGGCCTTTGGCCTGTATCTTAACCTCCGTCCCTGGCCCAGCCAGCCCCTATTTGGCTGCTTGAAATTGCCCTGCCAATTTTGGTGGCGCAGCTTTGAGTAGCCCCATCCAGGACACTGCATGTTACCTGGGGGAAGGGGTAGTGCGGCAACACATCCAAGCCCTGGGCTGTATATGGGGCAGGCATGTCAGCCTGCCTATTCCAGGCTGTGGTTTGGATTGTGCCCACAGGGCCTAATTTTCTGAACCCAGCCAGGAGAAGAAGGCTGAGATATTTTCCAGCTAAGACCTTTCTATTCTCATTTTTGCCCACAGACAGGCCCATTGCTTGACTTGACATTGCTTTGCCATTTTCCTGAAATTGCATTGAACATATAGGAGAAATAAAAAAAACAACAACATTAAATGTAAACCATAGAAGGGAAAAATGTATGTCAAGGTAAAATGTTATCCTAACTCTTGGACCCCCTTGAACCCCTATCATGCACTCCTTAGGGGCGCAGGCCAACAGGTTAAAAACTCCTGCTCTGTGTACCCATACAAGATTGCCAGCTCTACTCTTGATTCATCTTCTGTTCCTGCACTTCAAGGCAACACTGCAAGCTTTGTGCCTCTTAAAATGATCTCATTTGCTTGCAGTATAACAACCACCAGTCTTCTCTTCCAGTCAGGCTAGGTGGAGGGAAAAGAAGACTCCCTCAGGCATCGCTCAGGCAGCAAAATTCATTACCCGTTGGCTAAACAGAGAGCCAGTGAATATGAAACAGTGGCCATTTTAAACAGTTGCTGCATGAATTCCTTTTAGCTGAGTATTGTCTACTTCCTGGTCTGGCAGTGGTTCTCTAAACGCTAAGGGAGGCTGTTTCTATACAGCAACCAATTCATGCTCACCGTACAGATTAGGCAATTTTCTCCACATCGCTGCCAACCTTCACTTTTGGGTGTCTGTGGTGACATGAAGCAAATGGTGGGACTTCCACAGCCACTGGAGCACAAATGGCTTCCCACTTGGATACCGTCATCTCGACCCAATACAGTCACCTGTCATTTTACATGTGTTTGATGTGGAGATTTTTGGAATAACGTGCTTGTGTAGTAGTTTATACCAAAACCTCATTTAGGCATGCATGTTTTTGAAACAACACGGTCAAACTCCCCACATGTGTTTTGCCCCCAAGCATGTACCTGCAGTGTAAAATGAGAGATGCTTGCCGTTTTGTGAGTACTGGCTCTCAAATAGCAATACCTTAGTACAGGGCCTCTAAGAGGAATTTTATCAGGGGGTGCAAAGTTTCTTTTGGGTCCTTTCACAAAGTGGGAGTGGGGAAACAGGGCTGGGCAGAACGGGGGCTAAACAGGGCAGGAGGAATATGGAGACCACTGGAAAAGTCTTTGGAGCCCATGTCTACCAGGTTTCCCAATATGGAAACTGCCCATTGGCAGCTAGATACAATAATACGGAAAATCAAACACACTTCTAAATCTCTCTACGATTGTTTAAATATAGAAAATCATTGCAGAAAATGTATTTAGGCTCACACTAGGATGGAAAGTGTCCTGTGTGTACCAAAATTGACTTTTGCAGCCACTGTAGTCCCACAGCTATGTCCCTGAGCTCCTATACACACCTTCATGGTAAGCGGATCCCCTAGCTAAAGTGCTTTTGAAGCAGGCCAGTTTTCTCCCAGATGTGACACTGTGGGCACAATTCTAACCTGGAGTTAGGCCGGCACAGTCAGGCCAGCAAAGTTTGGCCAGCACAAGGGAGACGGTAAAGTATGTTTGGACTGCTCTTGGAGTCAGAGAGACCAGCACACAGACGTGCACCATCCCCCTTGACTCTGAGAGTGGTCCAAACACGCTATATGGTGTCCCTTGTGCAGGCCTAACTCCAGGTTAGGATTCTGCTCTATAACTTAACTCTCTGTGTCATTCCTTGGCCTGGCACATATGGCTTGTGATCGCCACCTCAGTGAACCTGCAGTTGTACCTCTAGCATCTTGTGTGGGCAGTGAGCTGGGTGAGATTGGAAAATGTAAGATCCCTGAAAATGTCTGGGCCCCCTCCTTTGGCTTCTGGGTCCCCTTTTGACCCTGGGCCTGGGTACAAATTACCCCCTTTATGCCCTTCTCATGGGCCCTGCCCTAGTATTATGTTGTGAGATAACCATCTCCCTTTAGGTTTTTCTACATGTTGATAGTAAAAGGTTCTTGTTTCCTGGATACTGAAGGTCAGGCAGCAATGTTCCTAGAACCTGAAAAAGCAGATCATGCTCCTGTCGTAGTTGGCACTAAAAAAATTTCCTGTAGCAAGCTGGGATGAAGGAAACAGTTTTCCTGTTTTAATCTGACCAAAGACAAGAAACAGGTTTTGGAGTTGGCTGGCAAGAAGCAGCTTTGGAGAACTGCAAGGGTGTGCTGTTGCCTTTGGAAGGACTCATGCTACTTTGAAGACTAACATGGTCTGTGCACCTTTCCAAAAGGAAACGGATCCTGTATAGCTCCCCTGGAACGTCCTGCTGTTAGGGACGTGGGGAGTATAAAGTAATGGGTAGCGAACTGGAAACAGCTTAATCATCATCGTTGAACAGATGAGCAACAAACTGCTTTCAGTGTTTATTCCCCCGCCCTGAAAATGGTTTCTAAATCCACATGGAGAAATGATTCAGGTCACAAATGAACAAGACAGAAGCCTAATCAAGATAAAGCAAATCTCTCCCTTAAAGAAAATACAAGCTTAGCTCAATAAATAATGGGATATAATAAAGGGATGACAAATGACATCTTGCGGTAAATGTACCAATCATTACTCTAGCTTTTAATAATATAATTGAAGGCTGATATGAAGCCGCCTTCTATTTATTTTGATTAAACAACCTCCAAATGACCTGCTTTAGGTATTGATTTTGTGGCTGCTTTGGTTGATTTCTCACTGCTTTGGATGAAGACCTCTCCATTGTAATTGCAAACACAGCTGGCTGCTCCCCTTTCTCCATTCTTGTGTTTTCTCTAAATTGTAATAATTTTCTTAAGTTTTCCCCACAGGACCAACACGGTTTCCACAACCTTTTTTATTTTTTAACTGTTCAAAATAAGTCTTGCAGTGATTGTTTCTGGTAACTCACAATGAAAATCAGAATGGGTCTAAAATCATAGAATCGTAGAGTTGCAAGGGTTGCCTTCTAGGTCATCTAGTCAAACCCTCTGCTAGAAACAAGAAAATGCTCTCTAGAGAGTTGTCTTGATATTCAAGAGGCTCATCAGCTGACCTAATAGCAGAGAATGTTGGGGCAAACCATGAAACCATTGAAAACATGCTCTTTTATGCAGAATTAAATTAGGACCTCAGTATGGGGAATGATTTTTTATCCTGTTCCTGCTGCTCCATAATATCACTGAAAATCATTCTGTTTGCCTCAGAAAGGCACCCATCATAGCTAATGGCACCCATCATAGTTTCTCTCCCAGGGGAAAATGCAGCTCCATGTTTATTATGATTGTGGCATGGAGAAAATGGCTCAAAACCCTTCCTCCCATGCCACAATCCCAATTGGGTCTGGGCACAATTGCTATTTTAAAAATAAAGGAAACATGGAAAAAAAATTATGCTTCTACCCAGGGATGTGCTCAAGTAAGCAAGTTTTACTCTTGTGCTGAGTCGCGAGTCAGCAACCCTGAAACCAGTTGAGTCATGTCAATGGTTTAAGCCTTTCTCCTCCCCCTCAACTCCTCCAGCCCAACCTACCCTCCCATCAGATCTGCTGCTGCAGTCCTTGTGAATGTCCTTGTGAAAGTAGCTTCCAGATAGCCTGTGAGGGGCATAATCCTAGCCAAATTCCCAGCACTGGGGTAAGGAAAATGCAACTCTGAGGGAAGGGAACAAACATTCACTTATCTTGAGTAGGCCTCTGTGACTTCTACTCCACTGCAGAATACAGAACATGCCCCATTGGCACAGCTATGTCAGTGCTGGAAAGTTGGTTAGGATTATGCTCTCTTTCAACACATCACAGAAATGGCAAAGAAAAGAAAAAAAGCAAGAACACACACAGAGACTAGGGACTCGAGATGGGAGAGTCAAGTCAGTTCAAGTCCAGACTATTTTTTTGAGTCACTGGCCCCAAGTCGTGAGTTGACATCCATGACTACAGTCAACATGACTAGACTAGACATCCATGACTAGAGTCAGAAACAGAGTTTTCACACATCTTGAGAACATGAGTCAAGTGCCCATCCCTGCTTTTATCACCATGAGTAGTTCAACTCCCCACCCCAGCTACCAAAAAACTATGTTGTATTATTGGGAAGGGTGAGCTAGGAAGTCTTGCAAAACTGAAAATTACTTCCAAAAATGATAACAAGGACATAATGACAAAAAAGAAAGAAATGCACATACTTCAAATGTACTCTGTGAGAGATGACAGGGTGTTTTCTAAATATTACAGTGAGTGCGAAAAGTGAGGATCAATCCGTACTTTTAAATGAAAAGAGAGCTGGGAAAGAAATCATCCCAGCTTTTTCTTTTGACAGTTGAATTCTCTCACCTGTTGGGCAAACATAAGACTCATAAATAGAATACTGTATCCATGGCAATGGGGAGATCATTCTCCTAACAAATGACAAATTACTCTGCGTTTGCCTTAATATTTTATTTTAATATATATACTTGTATCATACTTACCTAAGTAATTAACATTTATGTAACACAGTATTCAAATCACTTAACATTATCTCAGAAATGCAATGCAGACAACCATCCTGCTAACCAGGTCAGTATTATTATTGAGCATATGAAGCTGCCTTCTACTGGGTCCAGCCATTGGTTCATCTAGCTCAGTGGTTCTCAAAATTTGTAAAATGGCACTGAAGTTGGGACTCACCAGAAGTGATGTCACTAACCTGGAACTGATGTCATAGCTGGAAGTACCATAATCAAGCAGGAAGTGCCATCATTGTGGCATAATAAAATGATACTCCAGGAATGCAAACTGGCATTCTTGGACTGCTGCAACTGCACAACCATGAAACATCCCTGACAAGATTAGGACAAAATATGGTGTAAAAGCACTGAACTAAAAATAAATAAATAAATCCTCACTTGAAAATTCAAAGTTAACACTTACAAAAGGAATATGGCAAGAGTAAGGGCTGCGGCCTCCAAAATGGCTGCCCTCAGCTTTCTGCTACCCACCTGACATCAGGTTGCAAACTGGCCCTGACTCACAGTTTGAAACAATGATCCAGCTCCCTCTCATGAGCACTCTCCAGGGTTTCATATACAATATATCCGTATACAATATTTGCTGTACCACCTTTATAGCCTCTCCTTAATTATCCCCATATGGGCTGGGTGATCGAGAGCGTAATGTTTGGACCACTCTCGGAGTCAGGCAGGGAATGGCGCATGTCTGTGCGCTGGCCTTTCTGACTCCAAGAGTGGCCCAAACATACTTTGCAGTGGCCCTTGCGCTGGCCAAATTTTGAAGCCTAACTTCAGGTTAGGATTGCGCTCTGAGGCTGAGAATTTCAGCTTAAACCTAGTGATTTTATAGTTGAGGAGAAATTTGAGTATTCCTCTAGGCCACATTAGACCTCTGGCCACCCAATCCTATCTGTCACCATTGTTAGGCTTACCATAATTTTTAGAATTGAAACCGGGACCAGTTGGAGTTACAACTGGCGTGGAGGAGGGTGGAACTTTAATAAGAGTTAAGAAATGGACAATCCGATCCTACACTGCGCCAGAACAGGCAGGCATCCAGCGCAGTACAGGAGGCTTTCTTGGGGTAATAGGATGTTTTCTCCTTTTCCTGGGGTAAGCCACAGCAGCTCCCCCACGCCAGAACATCCCTCAGAGCTCAGAATGTTGCTGGCTGTAGCCAAGAGTCAGGAGACTGCGGGTGCAGCCAGTAAGTTGCATGTGGCAATAGTGATGGACCAGATTCTTGCAGCCAGCAGTATGTAGACCTGTGCAGCTCCACAAAACTGGGCGGGACACTGGGACACCATCACCAAACTGGCACAATCCCAGTCAAACCGGGACACCTGGTAAGCCTAACCATTGTACACTATGCAGCTGCGCTGATGGAACACACGCTGCATCCGATGATGATGGGATAACCAGAGAGCTTGGGAGAGGAAAATAAAAATGTTCTTTACTAGCCTCTCTATACGCCGCCTGGTCATCAATAGGTCTTTCCAATGAAAATTTTGCTACTGTAAGTCTGAGTAGAGGCAGGGGGCATGCCAGGCTAAGAAAGCAGGGCTGTGTTTTTGCAAAGATCCATCCCCAAACCACCCCCGAACCTCCCCTACCTCCTTGGTCTCTGCCTTTATCCTCCCCCAAACCTCTCACCCATGACCCCCATTAGAAATGACCCCCATTGGCAAAGACCCCCTGCTTCAGTGTGTGCTGGGTCTATCTCTGGTGGGTACCCAGAGCCTCTGGCTGTTTGTGCAATGACAGCAGTGCAATGTTTATGGTGCCACAGCTGCACTTATATTGGCAGATCTAGAGATCTGTCATCGTAAATGCCAAGCAGAATTGTGCTGTGAGTTTATGATAACTGTACTGTAAACTGTACAGATTCAGATTCAACGTGTACAAAGTGTGTGTGTGTGTGTGTGTGTGTGTGTCTTGTGCCCATGAGTGTAACAATATGATCTCTGATGAACAGGAACTAGAGCCTTCTTTAACAACTTAATGTAGACATATGCAGGAGATGTATGAACGGTAGCCCAATATTATACAAACAAACAAACAAACAAACAAACAAACAAACAAACAGTAATGACATAAAAGACTGCCAGTTTCTTAACTCTTTCCCCTCCCACTGTTTTCCTACTCAACATTACCTAAAGTGTTCTCTGTGTTGAGGGAAATAGACACAGGATCCTGTCTTTTTCTTCCCACAGATGGAAAAGCAGCTGACAGGGGTCCAGGGGAATGACATTACGGAATTGAAGTATAGCAGGAAGGGAAAAGGTTAAGTAGCCCCTCCTCCTCTTCCTCCTCCTCCATTCTTCCAATTCTGACTGCAGCCTCTGATGCTGTAATAAAGCCAGGAGACTATTCGCATCCCATGTATTGCTTACTTTGGCCCTGAGCGTTGAGGAGGCTAGAGCAGCTCATCTTTAGGCACGTTTTTAAGGGCTCATCTTTGGGCACTTGTTACACCCTCGCAATTTGCACTAGCCAGGCTAATGGAGAGATGGAACAGGAATCTTATTCAGACCTTCCACATTTCAGTGTTTCTGCAAAATAGGAACATTCTCCACCATCTTCATAGCAAAGTATTTGTGTTCCCACTTCCTTTCTCTAGTCTAGACAAAACAAACTGATATCCTTCCATTTCTGCTCTTATCTGTCACAATCTAAACACTCTGTCATATTTGCTACTCTCCTCTGACCCTTTTCATTGCCTGGTGTCTTTCTTAAAACAAACGAATTAGAGCTGGTGATATATTAAAACTATCAGTGTTAATGTAAAAGTCATAAAATTAATTAAACTGATTAATAGGCATGGTTTAGAGGAGACCAGCAAATATGGCAGAGGTTAGATTTTAATAATAGACATTGTGCATTGAAAAAGTAAGGTTAAATTCAGATGAAACTTTATCATGTAAAACACAGACCTGGGCAGATTGCATGTTTCAAACACTGCCATTATTATGCAAAATTGCCACTGAATAACTCTATGTAATCATTGTTCATACAATCATGGTTGCTTCAAGCCAGCTAGGGGCCACACATGCACAAATGTGGGATAAAGGCTTGCATGCACAAAAGAATGCCCCAGCCCGATTAATTAAAAGGAGGGCGTATGTGTGGAGCGCCAATTATGTACTTACATTATAGGGCTGGTAAGCTGTTTGGTAGGTGGAGCAGGGGGCTGGATTTATTTCTCTCCCTTCTGATTGGTGCTACCAATCTGACTTGGGCTTTGTGTTTGCTGCATGTGCTTGATGTTGGATTACGGCTGGAGGTTTCCAAGCTGTAATTATATAATGTGCTTCAGTTATTTCAGCTGTGCTATCTTGAGAGCTCGAGATGTCTGCTTTGCATACGTTTCCAGAGGCTGTGACTGTCCCCATACCATTTAATTGTAGCTTGAGTACAGAACACATATTTAAACACATACTGTATTCTAGAATTCTAGATCTACCATCTCCTTGGTAGATCTTGCTCTGACAGCAAGATCTACCAATAAGAAATGTGTTTTTTAAAAAATGTGTTAAAAAACTTTTAAGACAGGTTTTTGTCAAGATGAAAAGCTTCCTGTCTTTCCCTTTTTTCAATCCTATCTTGTCATTTTGGTTTTTAAAAAAGCCTGTTTTGGGTATACTACTCAATATTAGATATGTCATTGCAAAAATAGGACAGCTTCCCTGTCACCATATTGAAACCTTGACAAGTGTGAGTAGGACCCTGATTCATAGCATACTGACGCACATTAAAGTCTTATCTGATAATTCACTGTTTCCGACAATCAAGATTAGTAAAGTCATTCATTCAAAATGACTTTCTACTGCAATGCTGTGGTTCATCATGAGGGATGGGGGTAGGGCATTTCGGACATTTTTTTTTGGTCCCAATATCTTTACATGCCCTGCAAATCCACCCCTCAGTCCTGCTGTTGGTGAGAGGGATCTTTGTTGGGGACCAGAGCAAAAAACGGTGGAGTATGACGACAGCTTCAGCAAAAGGGCTTCCTGGCCTGGCTGCCCCACTTGTTGTCACCAAAAGCCTTCCCTCCACAGATCTCAGGATAGGATGGCTCATGAGTTCTAGGAGCTCCTCATCCTGCTGTGGGCATCCCTTTACAGACTTGAGGAATGGCTTCCAGTCTGGGGAATAAGGTGAATTATTCTCATCTCCCATCCTTTCCCCCTCCGTTTCCTCTCTCCTCTTGAGCTTCTGTCCCAGACCTTCTGCCTTGCCTTCCTCATTCCCAGGTGCTCAGTGATGACATCACCTCCAAGCCAAGAAACCTGGACAGGTAGCTCACTAGGGCTCCTAGTGGCTCCTTCAGGACTCAAGTGGGATGCTGGAGCCCACAAATGCATACTCTTGTACAATGTGTAAGATCAATCTGCAGAATACAAATATTCTGAGTGGTGTCAGCAATGAGGGTCAAGGGAGAGCCTCTCCATGAGACCCAGTGAGAAAACTGGCAGGATCTTTTTGGGCGCCTGGCCACAGCATGATGCATTATGGGACACAAGTCAGTGTGAACCAGCAGAGGAAGCTGGCTGCCATGTGACCCTTGGGGGTGCAGAAGGTGGCGCAGAACAGAGCTAAGCAGTTAGCACATTGCAGACTGCAGAAGGAGTACTTGTGTAGTGTAAGTTTGAATGCACAAGAAGTTTGAATGCAGTGGGAACACTTATGACAGTGAATATACTTGGGGTCCCATCCCCAAGATATCTTATATTTATGCAAATATTCCAAAATCTGGAAAAATTCTAAATCTGGACCACTTCTCATCCCAAGCAGTCCAGATAAAGGATACTCAATCTGTACATCCATATGGATTGTGTCCCTTGGTTCTCACCCCCACCCCCAGACATTTGACCACCATCCCTGATTTTAATTTCTAGGAAGTCTGAGCACTTCCATTTCTGTCTAATGGAAATTTTGCAAAGTCATGTCTTCTCTCAGATTAATTCTCAGAACAGTCTCCTAGGGCTCATACAGAACAATTATGACATGACATTAGCTGCCTTCAATGGCAGAATGGAAAAGAGAATCTCAGGAAAGCAGGACAGAAATTAAATGATCAACCGTAAGTTCTTATTCCCACTCATTTATTCAGTCCTTTCAATACTACTGTGTCTAGCAGAGGCAGGGTGGGAGGTTGAGTGGTGAAGGGTGGTGAAGGGACCACTGCAACAGGAAAGAAAGTGGGAGGATTGCTTCTGCAATGTAGTCTGTCAATGGCAGCCCAATCCTAAACTGCTGGCGTCCAGAGGAGCAGCAGTACCAAAATGGCTACTGAGCATAGGCACAGTGGCAGCCGCTGGGGTCTCCTCAGGGGAAGGGGATATTTGAATGTAATGCCCCACGTAATGCCCTTGCCCCCCCAATGGGGCTACTCAAGTCTCCACTGGCTATTTGCCTAGGGGCATAGGATCCATAAGGCTCTGAGGGCAAGTGGTGTAAGCCCAGGGCCGGATGTGCTTACGCTCCAGGTGCTGTAAACATGCGTTATGGCACATTTACGACACCCAGAACTGGTAGTACAAATGTACCACCAGTGGTAAGGGCCTTAGGATTGGGCCCTGAGCAGTGGCAGACCTGGGGTGCGCCCCTCTGAGGGCAGGCAGTGCTTGGTAGCCACGTTG
Source organism: Lerista edwardsae (assembly GCA_029204185.1). Taxonomy (NCBI): domain Eukaryota; kingdom Metazoa; phylum Chordata; class Lepidosauria; order Squamata; family Scincidae; genus Lerista; species Lerista edwardsae. Next base: position 16,990,818 of record JAJKFI010000019.1, read on the forward strand.
CTCCAGGAAGCATTCTTGAGCGGCTAAAATGTCACTGCAATTACTTCCAGGGAGCAGGGAGTGGCCGACTGGGGGGTTTGCCCCTGGGTGGGCAAGACCCAGGACTGCCTCTGGCCCTGAGCTATTAAGAGTAACAGGTAGACTGTCCAGGTGGCAATCCTGCTTGGGAACAATCCGGCTTATTGGGAACTTATTATTGTTTCCTGTGCGTTTTATTTTGTGCTTTCTCTGCTGGCAGAGATGCTCCAATTCTGGATAATGAATAATTCTGTATTTCTGATTTGTGGCACTTGTTAATTTTGTATAAATTTATAACGTTTCTATGGTTATGAATTATGTAGGCAAGGATTTTCAAACTACTTAGTGCTGAGTCATATAATCATTTCTGAAGAGTAAAAGTTCCAGCATGATTACCTTTTCCCCTTTGAATCACATGTTAGAAAATGAACTTCTTGGTAATGTTCCCCCATGTGATGAGCTTAATGGCCCAGTCCTGTCTGGGCTAGCTAATTATCTTCTAGCATAAAGCCAGAGCTGCTCCATCGTTCTGTGATCCTCTAGCCAGTAAGCCCCAAGCCAGTAATGGCAGGCTGTAAAGCCTTCACCGAAGCAAGTAAGGTGGTGATGATGGGCAGTCTGGGACTGGATCAGAGCAGAGATCAGAGCAGGTGAGGGCAGTTCAGGGGCAGAAGGGGGCAGTGGTGGGATTCAAATAAATTAACAACCGGTTCTATGATGTCATAGCCGGAGCCAAAAAAAAACCCCGAAGCCAGCCGAGGTAAGCGAGTGGGCGGGGCCCGGCCATTTAACAACCGGTTCTATAGAACCTGGGCGAACCCCCTGAATCACACCACTGGGAGGGGGTGGATCTTGTTGGTATCCACACATGCCAGATCAGATCCCCTCACCCTAGCCCAGACCCATCCCCAGAAGGCTCTTAAGAGCAGACAGTGAGGAAAGGCAACCTACAGAGAGGGAAGTAAGATAGGATTGGGCTGTAAATGACCAACGCAGATGATGTTTAGGGTTGAATTGCTTATAAATGTGAACATGCATTATCAGGGCATATACTGTGGGCTAATTTATTATATTAAAATTTGTTACATGAATCTGCCCATCAAGGGAACGCCTCCATATATGGCTACAAAACACCTCTTCCAGTCTGCTCAAAGGTGCTCCTGGCTGACCTAAGTGAAACAGGAAGCAAGTGATAAACACAGACGATCAATTCACAGAAATCCATAAAGGCATATTTTATACAGCTGCTTCAAGATTATCTCCTTGCAAATGTCATATAATCTCAAATTAATAAAGGTTTGCTGTGAGTGAAGGGTGACAGGGATATTAAGTACTGTACAGCCTAAAGAGATGACTTTTGAAATAATAATTTCTGCCCAAAGAAAAGGAATGATTGCCATATTCACATGTATTTAGCACAGGGACTCTGATGCAAGGTTCACCGTGCAGCTCCCAGAAATAATCGAATGTTATTGAATCATATAGAATTCATGCTGGTTGTGCTATTACTGCCATAAATTAAAACGACAATTCAGAGGGTGGCAGCTTCTCCTCGGGAGCCGTATCTCTAATCTCATGTTGTCTCTCTAAAGCGGCTTGCCTGGTATGGCACGGATGATGTTATTTTCTTTTACAGCTAAATTATGACTACAGGGTGATTGATCTCCCCAAGCTATTTTGAGAGCCCTAACCGCCAATAGTGTCTGTGTTGGGTTATATATTTGCTAAGACTGGAAGAGGGGGAAAAAAATCTTTCAATGATTTTGATGCCATAAAACAGTCATTCCTCCCTCCACATAGATACACTGAAGCCAGGAGCAAATTCCTGCCTTGGAGTCGCATGCAGGGCTATTGGTGAATAGAAGAGTACAGTATCATTTGTCGCTTTTGACAGTATCTTCGCCTTCAGAGGCAGATCTAAGGGAGGGCAAAGCTCTAAGTTTTGCAAGCAGCCTCACCTTGCAGTGGAAATCACTCCTCTCCTGCACCATTTTAGCCAATCCTCACAGGGAAAAGCAACATCTTGGCGTTGCTTACTGGCTACAGCAGCAAGGGAGAGGAGGGATTTACATGACAGGGTAAGGCTTCTTGCAACACTTAGAGCTTTGCCCTCCCTGTAGATCCGCCTTTGTTCGCCTTTGTCCAAAAAAACTCAGGGTAAAATACAGACATATGAAGCTGCCATACTGAGACAGATCATCTAGCTCTATATTGACCACAAATGATTGGCAGGGTTTCAGGAATGGTTTCCCCATCCTAACTTGAAATACCAGGGATTAAACCTAGAATCTGCTTTATGCAAACCATGTGGTCTACCATTGAACCAACATGCCATCCTCAAACATTGCCATGATTGGGAAGGGGAAGATCCTAAGATGATGCCTCCCTCCTTTCACTGATTGGTCAGGGCCAGCGTTCATAGACCTCACTGCCATCATATGGACAAAAACAGGAAGAGACCATCCTAGGAACCTCCTTCTCAGTTTTGATGATCTCCCAAAACCTTAACCAATTGTATGTAGTCAAAGGTTGAGGAGGATTGGGGCAAGGCTCTGACTAAGTTTAACCTACTGTAGCTCGGTAAAGAGTTAAAACATAAGACATAATTTATTTAAAAACACAAAAAATGTAGGGAGGCTGGATAATATGAGTAGGACGAATTGGACCAAGCAGATTTGGAAAGTGGCTTGGATGTTGAAAGCGCCCAGGTTTTGGTCTAAGTAGACAAACAAAATACAGAAAGGCAATTACAGGCAGGTTTAAAAGCAAATTAATTTTCCAATGCATTAACTAATTGGTCTCTATTTATATACCTGGTGGGCCACTGTGAAATACAGGAAGCTGGACTAGATGGGCCTTTGGCCTGAGCCAGCAGGGCTCTTCTTATGTTCTTATTCAGCTTACTAGATGCCATTATACCACTCTGATCCCCCAAGGAGGCAAGTAAGACCTGTAATCACAGGTAATCACACACAAATCACACAGGCTTATAAAGGGAACCAAACCAGAACACACACAAGCATCCTTGAATTTGGGCATGACTGTGATTATGTCATTGGTCCATTCAACTGAATGATTTATGAACATCTAAGCATCCCTACCTACCATCTGTCATAGATAGGTGGGTTTGGATGCTCAGTTGGGTGGGATATGCCAGTCCAGCTGATGAGCTGGCTTGAGGAAATGAGACATAATAAACTATGAATACACGAAACAGCCTCTCTGCCTGACCACACAGTCTCTCCTATATTGCTGATTTCAAAGTATCTCAAGGAAACATCTTTCCTATTGAACCTTACCAGTGACTTTAAGGGAAACACATCACATGGGGGGGGGGGAGAACAAAGGCAACTCAACCACCATAAACATCCATTGAGTTAAGGCCCATTTTGTACTAACAGCACTGCTGCTGATTTCACTGGGCAGCACATTTTTACAAAGGCCCTATTGCCCCTAAGATTAAATTAGTCATTTCTTACAGTTTTTGAGGTGCTGGACATGAATATGAATATGACAATGAAAAATTGGCTTTGATTTGTAAGAGATCCTCAACAGACAGTTCCCTAGACATGTACTGGTAAATTTCCACTTCTTTCCCACCACCTACAGTATGAATACAATTCATTTAGTTTCTCCTAAACTAGTGCCAATCGACTGATTTCATTGTCATTTTTGTATTCAGCATATTGGAATTAGTAAAGATTTAGGGCGCAATCCTAACCTGGAGTTAGGCTCAGAAGTGTCGCAAACACACCATATAGCGTGTTTAGATCTCTCTTGAAGTCAGAGAAGACAACATGAGTAGGTGTGCCAGCCTCCCTGACACAGAGAATGTTGCAAACATGGTTTCTGACACGTTTGCGACACTCCTAACTCCTAACTCCAGGTTAGGATTGCACATGTAGTTATTTTCATTTCAGAGGCAAATTGTGTGTTGTCCAGTGTTTCTCCTGATACTAGCTTTATAGCACAGCACAATTCCTTTGCACACGGTGAAAAAATATTAGAAGCCCCATATCATGTGGCCGAAGTCCAGGATGTGGCTTTATCCCATGGCAGCACGGTCCCTACCAGAAATGGCAGAAGAAGCCCTATGAAATAGGCTGAAAAATAGAATCTGAGCCAAAGTCACCCAGTGAGCTTCATGGCTCAGTCAGGATATGACAAACCCAGAGGCGTGTCTAGCGGTGGAGGGGGGGGCGTCCAGGGGATGATGATCCTGGACACCACAGTGCAGGGGGAAGCATTTTGAATACCCCCACCGCCGGCCCTCCAGAGCTGCATCCGAGGACCAGGCAAGCTGTGCGCAACATCCTCTGGCCCTCCAACAGTCTTCTGAAGGCTCCAGAGGGCCATTTAACCTTACTTCCAGTTTTCCAATGAAAATGTTTAATGGCCTTCCAAAGGCTTCAGAAAACCTTCGGAGGACTCGGGGGCCATCGTGTGAGGCACCAGAAGCTCCAGGTGAGGGGGGAGGCAGTCTTGGGGAAATGGCAGTCTGTGGTCATGGCCCCTGGCAGCAGCTGGGCCAGGATGCTACTGGACAAACCTAGGTGTCCCCCGTCTATCACTCTCTCCACTACTCCTCACTGCTGTTGAAGATATGACTTGCAACGAATTCCCCTTTGTCTTTGCTTCTGACTGGGAAAGACGGAGAGGGAATAGGGTCCGAGATCTAATTCTGGCAGGACCATAAGGAGCTTGGCCTTGCACCCAATCCTGGCTTGTTGTACAGGAAGTTCATATTTTTATCTGTGCACACATGATGCAGAATTAGCCAGCTACAAGTTTAGCCTTGAGACAAAAGGAGACCAAAAAAAAACTTAGGGTGCAACCCTAACCAGGAGTTAGGCTGGCAGACGTCAGTTGTGCCGGCCCAGGACTGTCACAAAAGCACTGTAGTTGGAGTTTTGGAGTTGGGGAGGATGATGGACGTCTGTGTGCTGGCCTCCCTGACCCCGAGAGTAGTGCAAATGCGCTTTGCGGCGCATTTGCGACACTCCTGGGTTGGCACAAGGGCTGGATACAGGTTAGGATTGCACCCTTAGTTTTTATAATGTCCATATTTTTTTCATTTAGCATTGTCTTTCTGCTCTTTCCCTGAGGGGAAAAAAGAGAATGAGCAAAACCCCCCCCCCCCATACATAGCAGAAATAAAAATGAAGAAATAGTGGTGGAAACTGAAAAATGGGGAGGGAGAAGGTCACTTTTTTCTGAATGCGAGGGTAAAAGGAGGTTGGCTTTGAACCTGAAGAGGATGAAAATTTTGATCTAATATTCTTAGCAATTCTTCTTTCATACGAGTTTCACACATGGTATACAACGTTATTTTTTTTCCACCCCTTTCATTTCCAGGGGTGTTTTTTTTTTTGCAGTTTGAAAGGAAAATGAACACTATCTTCTACCACCCCAAGCAGTATGCTAATATTATTGCTGCGACAATAATTATGAATAATACTAACATATAATTTATATCACACTTCCGGCTGCTCAAAATGTGTTACGTAAATGATCTCACTGTTACCGAGATGGAGTCTTATGGCATCCCAAAGATGAGCCCATTTATTAGAATTGCCTCAGACTATGCCTATTGCATTTCATTGTCATATGGCCCCACTGCTTAAAAGGTTTACTGGGCTCTAGTCCAGAAAGGTTTATGGAAAAATAAATGTGTTGCTCTTTTAAAGTGCCACAGATGTTTTGTTATTTGTGCTGCGACAGGCTACCATGGCTAACCACATCGAAAATCTCCCAGTATTAGCATCACCATCTTACAGGTGATGAGAAGGCAGAGGGGGGCTGAGAGAGAGAGAGAGAGAGAGAGAGAGAGAGAGAGAAGCTTGCCTGAGGTAATCATATGGTTTCATGGCTAAGGTATTTGCACCAGGGACTTCCTGCCTCGCAGTTCATTCTCCCAGTCCAGTGGTTCCCAAATGTTTTCAACTGGCAGCTCCTTTGACCTACTGGGCTCATTGACTCTGGCTCCCCATTAGAGCTACAATCATATACGTACATTGTATAGGGTAATGGGTTTGGTTTTTTTAGGTTTCTGTGGCTCCTCTGGCTGGTTTCCATGACTCCCCAGGGAGCCATGGCCCACAGTTTAGGAACCACTGTCCTAGTCTGCTTACTGTAGCTCTCAGCTTGATTACAACATCCTCAACATGATGACAATGCCATTGACATTAACGCCAAAATTACTCAAAACATTCCAAACCCCGGAAACATGAGTTACGATTGTCTCCAAAACATTAGAAACAATTTCCTTTCTCATACATAATACTTCCTTCTGTGTCTTGAGAGGCATTATTTTGTATCCTGTTCTGGCTTTATAGTTGCTTTGTGGCGAGTGGGCAGTGCAAATCTAACTTAGCAGGCAGCTATATATTTTCAGGCAGATATCTATGCAAATATGATATTTCCTTGGAAACATTGCCTGGCTCCAATCCAGCAATTCCTTTTTGGTAAATATATCCCCATAGAGCTCACTGTTGAAATTAGGACTGCATGACAGGGATGATGAGTTGACATGGGGCTTGAATCAGAAATTAACCATGCTTGGTAAGTTCACCTGATAATATGTCTTAACAGAAATTTAACGCCCTTAATACATAGCGTATGTATACGAGAGACACTTTTGGATACACTGATTTTCCAGTGTCACAGCAATGTAGTGATAGTCCCATCACTGGCCATGTGGTGATAGGGAGTCAGACCCCCCCACACACACACACACCCTGTGTATTACCCTTCCCATATACTCTTGGTTACTAAAGGGAGACCAAAGTACACTATGGCCTGTCCTGGTTGTCATTGCCATGTTCCAGCCTAACCTCGGGCGGGGGGGGGGGAGGGAGGGTATTAACAAGTCTCTGTGGGTTCCTTTTGAGCCAGATCCTTACCACTTCTCTGACACACCGGACATTTCAAGATAAAATAGTTTATTAAGAGCCATACTGACATTACAAAAAATGAAATAAACATAATCTCACCACCAACATAGTGGGGAGAATAACATTTTATGCCTCTCTTCAAGAGACAGCATGCACATGTAACAAAATAAATAACCCATCTCCACTCTTTACATCAGCAGCCTAGGTCAGTTGTTAATCTTGTCTCACTTGTTCTGCTCCAGGATTCAGTACTTCCAACTGGATCATCACACCGTGGTAAGCCGGCCCGGGTTGAGCTCCCAGCCCATTCTTATATAGCTCTCTACCCCTTTTCAACATCCAATCATCGTCTTTCCTCTACACAGCAGATGCTGACTATCATTTTCCCAGGAAAAGGATGTCCTTGACCAGTCTGGCCCCAACTCTTCTGATCTTGGTCTCCCCCACCCCCCAAGACTTTGTGTTATACATACTGACTGTGTCTGATAGTCAATCCTATATGGCATGCCACCGAGATCCTCCCATTCCCAGACCTTCCCTACCTCTTCCCTTCCCTTTCCCCACACATGACCCACCCTCATTGTCATCTTACCAGCTCTCGCTTGGGCAAGGTATGTTGGTGGAGAGTGCACAGACCTACTACCTATTTGCACTGGTAGCTCTGATGTGCTTGGCAACGGCTCACCATTTCTGTGATGGTAGAGCGCAGGTTCTGCTGTTGAAAACGTCCAATACGATTGGGCTGTGAATGAAACTTTCATTATGCGCCACTTAAACTGCAATCCAATGCTAGTCCAAAAGTATGTCCAATTGAGTTTAATGGTTCTTACTCCCAAGTATGTGTATATAAGATTGCAGCCATAGAGCCCAATCCTATGCATGTCTATTCAAAGGTAAATCCCATTCTTAATCAATGGGCCTTATTCCCAGGTAAGTGTGGGACTGCAGCCTTAATAACTGGCTATGTTAAATCTGCTGTACGTATTACTTTTTACACAATGTGTTTGCTACTCAATAGACTACCAATGTACGAATCAAGCTTTGTGTATATGTGTCCTTGGGTTGCTTTTAAGATTTTCAGCAAATAGCATTGGTGACAAAGGTGGGATCTAAAAGCCTTGGTCAGTACAGAACTATAATCACCTTCAAGCTGTGAGAGATGGCAAGCTATATTGGACAGAGGCCTTGGACAGTGCTGTGAAGGACTTGCCTATTTATGTAGAAAAGCTGAAGCAGTCAGTGGTGTTGCTAAGGCATCTGCTACCCATGGTCATAGATTTTGTAGAGCTCCCCACCCCCTGACAAAATCAAACTTAAGTAAATAAAAAAGTGTTCTGGTTTATTGGCCATAACCTTTGATAGAATACAGATACTCCAACATGGTTTCGTTCACTGCATTCTGCATTAAATTAGCTTTCCAATGCTAACATAATACAAATGGTATTATTTGTACTTAATACCATAATACAAATGGTATTATTTGTACTTAATATAGTTTTCATGATATTGGTGAATAGTGTCATGCTCAGCTTGTTGCTCCCCCTAAAGCTTGTTGCCTGGCGCAATTGCTCCTCTGCCCCACTCAGCTATGCCCTTGGGAGCATAGTCAGTGAGATGCCCCCAGAAAAGCATGCTTTCTTATTATGGGATGGAAAACCTAAGTCTTGTACACAATTTGATTGCTCCAGAGAAGCCAATAATATTTTGGAGTGCAAACATCTATCACCAAAGCCCCTGATCACAGCTAAAAGGTTGAGATTTCAAGGCACCAGCATGAAAGCAAATCTGTTTCTTCATTTGCAGCAGAATTAAAAAGGCTTTCAAAACACTCTGACTTCAAGTCTTAATGATGCATTAAGAAACAAGTTTTCAAAAGAGACTTTTAACTGAAGAGACATTTCCTTTCAAATATACTGTAAAAATTGGAGTGAAACTGGAAACATCAGCTAGAGATGCTGATAGAGATGCTGTGTGTGTGAGTGTCTGTGTTTTTAGTTTGTGTATGCTGTTGTAGGCTGAAGGTAGTCCCTGCCGGAAATATGTGCTTAACACCACGAGGGAGCTCAGGGGAGGGGAGGGGGGCCACCATCAGCAGAGTTACGGGTCACGGAAGGTATGGCGGTGGGGGTTGGGCCGGACATTACAGGAGAAGGAGGGTCAGTCGTAGACAGACTGTCCCTCTTTCTGGCCCTTCTCTCACCCCTCTGACCCTGGGTACTCCTGGCAACAGCCCCCTAGGTCTGAAGCTGCTGCTTCTGAATGCCAGGTCGGTTAATAATAAGACCTGTCTGATCCAGGATCTAATCCTGGAGGAGAAGGCCGACCTGGTATGTATCACGGAGACCTGGCTGGATGAGCTGGGAGGGGTCAGTCTTTCCCAGATTTGTCCACCAGGTTTCCAGGTACTGCAGCAGCCACGACTTCAGGGGCGGGGAGGTGGGGTTGCGATGGTCTATCGGGATTCCATCCGTCTCACCAGATATTCTGTCCAGCAGTCCACCGGGTTTGAGTGCCTTCGCGTTGTGTTGGAGGGGCGAGACAGAATAGGGATTCTGTTGGTGTACCGCCCGCCTTGCTGCCCAGCAGTTTCCCTGCCTGAGCTGACGGAGTTGGTCTCGAGCGTGGTGTTGGAGTCCCCCCGCCTTTTGGTGTTGGGGGACTTCAATGTCCATGCCGAGGCCCCGGGAACAGCTGCGGCTCAGGACTTCATGGCCTCCATGGCAACCATGGGTCTGTCTCAAAGAATATCTGCCCCAACGCATGATGCGGGACACACGCTGGACCTGGTGTTTACTGCTGGGCAGGTTGATGGCGATCTGGAGGTGGAGGAGATTAAGATCACTCCCTTGTCATGGACAGATCACTTTCTGGTGGGATTTAGGCTTGTTGCAGCCTCCTACCTCTGCAATGGCGGGGGATCGCATTCTATGATCCGCCCTCGGAGGCTGATGGATCCGAATGGATTCCTGAGGGCTCTGGGGGATTTTCCTGTTGCTAGAGTTGGAGATCCACCCGGCGCCCTGGTCGACCTCTGGAATACGGAGATGGCCAGGGCCCTGGATGAGATCGCTCCCGAGCGTCCCCTGCCCAATCGCAGAATCAGAGCGGCTCCTTGGTTTTCTGAGGAGCTGCGGATGATGAAGCGGCAGGGCAAGCGTCTAGAGCGTCAGTGGCGAAAGACTCGTGCCGAATCTGACCGTACCCGGGCTAGAGCCCAGTTAAGATCATATTCTAGGGCGGTGGTGGCAGCTAAGAGAGCTCACTTCTCTGCCACCATTGCTTCTGCGGAGAACCGTCCAGCTGAGCTTTTTCGTGTGGTCCGTAGCCTTCTACATCTGCCCCCTCCTATTGGAGGGGAGGATCACACAGAGGCTCGCTGTGACAAATTTGCAAACCATTTTGCAGAGAAGGTCGATCAGATTCGGCACGACTTGGACACCGCTGTGGGCATTTCTAGTGATGTCCCTGGGGAACCTGTCTATCCTACAATTTGGGATTCTTTTCAGCTTGTAGAACCTGAGGATGTGGACAGGATTCTCTGCAGTGTGAGACCTGCTGCTTGCCCGCTCGACCCTTGCCCAGCATGGCTAATTAGAGCTGCCCGGGGAGGGCTGGCCGAGTGGACGGGGAGGGTGGTGAATTCATCTTTGAGGGAGGGGGTGCTGCCGCCTGCTTTGAAGCGGGCGATAGTTCACCCCCTCCTGAAAAAACCCTCCCTGGATCCCACTAATCTAAATAACTTTCGGCCAGTCTCAAATATCCCATTTCTGGGCAAGGTGATTGAGCGGGTGGTGGCGTCCCAGCTGCAGAGGGTTCTGGAGGAAACGGACTATCTGGACCCATTCCAATCTGGCTTCAGGCCGGGGTTTGGGACGGAGACTGCCTTGGTCGCCTTGGTGGATGACCTACGCCGAGGAATGGACAGGGGGAGTGCGTCCCTGTTGGTCCTGCTGGACCTCTCAGCGGCCTTCGACACCATCGACCATGGTGTCCTTCTGGGTCGGCTGGCTGGGTTGGGGCTTGGAGGCACTGTTTTGCAGTGGTTCCGCTCCTTCCTGGCTGACAGATCCCAGAAGGTGGTGCTGGGGGACGCTTGTTCGGCACCCCGACCTCTTCAGTTTGGGGTGCCGCAAGGGTCTATCTTATCCCCCATGCTATTTAACATCTACATGAAGCCGCTGGGAGAGGTCATCCGGGGGTTTGGGGTGGGGTGCCATCAATATGCTGATGACACCCAACTTTATCTCTCCTTTCCCCCTGATTCTGAGGAGGCAGTTGAGGTCCTGAATCGTTGTCTGGAGGCAGTTGGGGGCTGGATGAGGGCGAACAAGCTGAAATTAAATCCGGATAAGACAGAGGTGCTCTTGGTCCGGAAATCCACAGCTCGGGTATTGGACTATCGCCCTGCTCTGAATGGGGTTGCACTCCCTCTGAAGGAGCAGGTCCGCAGCTTGGGGGTTCTCCTGGATTCACAGCTGCACCTGGAGTCTCAGGTGTCGGCGGTGGCCAGGGGAGCCTTTGCTCAGCTTCGGCTGATCCGCCAGCTGCGACCGTACCTGAGCTGCGCGGACCTGGCCACAGTGACCCATGCCCTAGTGACATCTAGATTAGACTATTGCAATGCGCTCTACGTGGGGCTGCCTTTGAAGACGGTTCGGAAATTACAACTAGTACAGAACGCGGCTGCTCGGGTGGTTGCTGGGGCACGTCGGTTTGACTCTGTCGAGCCACTGCTTCGGCGACTACACTGGCTGCCGGTTCTGTTCCGGGCCAAATTCAAAGTGCTGGTGTTGACCTTTAAAGCCCTTTACGGCTCGGGCCCAGGGTATTTGAGGGACCGCCTCCTCCCATATAATCCGACCCGTACTCTGAGGTCATCTGGGGGGGCTCTCTTGACGGTGCCGCCACCAGGAGAGGTGAGAGGGGTGGCGGCCAGTAGGAGAGCCTTCTCGGCGGTGGCACCCCAACTTTGGAATACCCTCCCCTTGGAGTTAAGAACTGCTCCCTCCTTGGCGGTATTTCGGCGGGGGCTGAAGACCTTTTTATTTCAGCAGGCTTTTAGTTGCTGACAGGCTGGCTGGCTGGCTTTTTTGCATTCTTTTTATATATTTTATGATCCTAGGGATTAATTTGTTGTATGTTGTATTTTTAATATTGTTTTTATTGTCTTTTAATACTGTTTTAAATTGTTTTTTACTGTGTTTTTAACCTTGTAAATGCCGCCTTGAGGGCCTTGTGGCGGAAAGGCGGGATACAAATCAAATAAATAAATAAATAAATAAATATTATATTAGCACATAGGCACATATTAACCAACTCTCCAGGTGCCACGCTTTGTGAGCAGCACCACAAGTGCTCTTCTTGGTTGCTGGGGGGCCCCATGGGGAGGGTACTGGGCTCCGCCACTCCTGCCTAAGCAGCGCCAGCTTAGCAAGAGCAGCACAGCAGGGCTGCATCCTAAGGCCATGAGGAGGCGGCAGCAGCGCAGCACAGGACAAGAGGAGGTTTCCCCTTGCCCCCAGGTAAGCCCCAGCCAGCCCAATGGGGCTGCTCAGATCTGTACCTGCTGATTTGCAGCCACAGGTCAATGTGCACAGCAGCGGCCCGAATCAAGGCCACTGGGGACGGAGCTTAGGATATGGTGCAACGGCTATCGTCCGTCGCCACCCATGTTGCCGCCCACTGTACCGCCCTGTTACTCCCACAGCATGCCTCTGGCATGCCCGGCAAGATGCTGTGCTGACCAAGTGCCGCCAACACTTGACCGGTGCATCCAACGAGCACAGCAGCACCCATGCACCAGCGCTGCTGCTTGCGCTGGTTCAGCACCCAGTTCTGTGGCGCAGACATGCCTGAGGCACGTTTGCAACATCACTGGACTGGCGCAAGAGTGTAGAACCAGCGCAGCGCAAGTATAGGATTGCACTCTAAATGTGCCCCCACAACAATAGTCATCACCACACAAACCTTTGGAACTGGGAAAGACCAGCTGCAGGTATGGATGCAGAGTTGTTATTCTGCTTGCACCTTGAAATGGATAAACAATGCTTGGGTGCTGCTAGAACACTCATGCTTGGAAATATTCCAATGCTTGCATTCCATACCAGTTCTGCCTTTTTATTTGTTGTTTGAGGGTGCAGTCCTAACCCAGAGTTAGGCCAGCACAATCACTTGTGCCAGCCCAGGAGTGTTGCAAACGAACTGTAAAGCATGTTTGGACCACTCTTGGAATCAGGGAGGACGGCGCACGTCCATGTGCAGGCCTCCCTGACTCCGAGAGAGTTGCAAACGCACTCTAAGGTGCATTTGTGACACACCTAGGCCAGCACTTGTGCCGACTTAACTCCAGGTTAGGATTGTGCCCTGAATATGCTGCCCCTCTTGATTGGGGTTTAAGTACTGTTTTAATTTTTTGTTAGCTGCCCTGAGTCTTTTTTTGTGAAGCAGCACACAAGTGCTGAAAACAAACAGAGAAATTAATGACAAGATAGCCATATAATCACCAACAGCAAAGTATCCACTGTTCATTCATGACCCCCTACAGCTTCATGGTGTACAATTCCCTGAGCAATGAGAGGTTCAAGAGGCATCCATTCACAGGGTCACCTCTCTCGTGAAGCGAGAGTACCAGAGGCCGTCAGTGTTTTTTTCCTGTGGTGGTCGGCCTCATTGTGAGAAGGCAATCTTCTTCCGCAAACCATGCTATTTATATTCACTCATTATTCTCAGCAGGCGCGATGATAGCCTTTTTTTCTGATGGGTTCACCAACCTTGAAGATAATGGTTTCAGTCGTCATCCTAACTACACACTCAGACACACAGAAAACAGTACAAATGGCATCTAATTTGTATTTGTTCAAATTTTAAAAAGGGGAGAGCATGTTTTCAGTAGCGCTGTAAATAATCCTGCAAAACCACTTACATTTTGAAAATTATTCCTTTAAAAAAAGAAACACAACACCTGTGTTGTTACCATCTTCCTCTTTTTTAATGGATTCACTTTTTCCGCTCCGATGTTTCCTCTTTCATCTCTACCGATGCCAACTTTCTTCACACAATTCTGTTGTCATTCGGCTGGCTGGAAAAAGAGCTTGGCACCCTGTGCTTTCCACAGCAGCTCGGCTTTGTCTAATGGCCAGGAGAACAGCTCTGTGTTGAAAGCCTGCCCATGATGGAATATGAAAACTGGAGTGCCATGCTCCCATCCTGTAATGTGGAACACCTGAAATTCTCCTCACTCCTGGAGGTGACATCATCTGGCCTCAAAGCTGGGCTGCGATGCTCATGTATTATACACGTGCTTATGTAATCCATTTATGTAATAAGACCACTTGCTGTATAGCAAATGCCATGCCCTTGGGTACCAGGCTGCGCTCATCATCACTTCATTTTCACAGACTCTTAACTTTCCCAAAACAAACCTTTTAACTAGATACTTTCCACGTTTGGTAAGAAATCCTGGGGAGGAGACGGATGCTTGAAGTATTTGCAAAGAAGGCTTCCATCCTGGTCAGCCTCCATACTGGGCTTAGTGAATGCACCTGCTCCGTTGCCCAAGAGTGCAATCCTAACCTGAAGTTAAACCGTCACAGTAAGGCCAGCAATGTTTGGCAGGCACAAGGGACACCGTAAAGTATGCTTGGACCACTCTTGGAGTCAGGGAGGCCACCACACAGACAAGCGCCATCCTCCCTGACTCTGAAAGTGATCTAAATGTCCTTATGGTGTCCCTTGTGCCAGCCAATCTTTGCTGGCCTAACTGTGCCAGCCTAACTCCAGGTTAGGACTGGCCTCTAAGAGTCCTTCAGCAGGAGCTGATGTCTAGTCAGTGGTGCCAAAGGAACACCACTATAAGAAACCTGAAGAATGTAAACTCCCTCCTCCCCCAACAGGATGCACCATGCACCCTCTTGGCATGGCTGAAGCAGTGCTGGAAAATTAGTTAGGACTGGGCTATTAATGTGATTTCCATCATTGTATTTTTGCTTATTTTAATTAACTGCTTTGATTTTTTTGAAAGGTTTGCTTTAGAAAGCAAGCAGATAAAGAAATACCTGTTGATTATCCCTTATCTAGACTGCTCGGGATGAGAAGGTGTCTGGATTTCTGATTTGTCTGGATTTTGGAATAATTGCATAAATATAATGAGAGATGTTTCCCCTTGTTCTATTCACTGTTACTATACCCATTTGGGTGTCTACTGGCCTCACTGACATTTTTTAACATTGTCTGTATCAGCACGTACCACAGAGCAGAGAACAGAGCTTACAGCCTGTATGTGGGAATACGCACAAGACGTTTTTTCTACAGAAAGTTTTAAAAAGCGTTGGACAAAAATGTTTGGATTTTCGAATAGTCTAGATTTCAGGTGCCCAGATAAGGGATAATAAGGGCCAGTTCTAGGGGCAGCGGGGCCCAAAGCAGGGTATTCCCGTGGGGGGCCCCCACCCTCCCTATAGGGTCCCCCACTCACCAGAAGAGCACTTGTGATGCTGCGCACAAAGAATGGCACCTGGTGATGACATCACAACTAACTGCTTCCAGAAGGCCCATTTTGGGCTGTTTGGAAGCAGGGTCAGGTGGGCGGGCCCAAGGCAAAGCTGCTGTGCTTGCCCCACTGACTTACAGTCTGTGAGATTCTGGCTGCTGCAGCAGGTGATATTCTCACAGTGCTGG
Organism: Lerista edwardsae; assembly: GCA_029204185.1. Lineage (NCBI taxonomy): Eukaryota > Metazoa > Chordata > Lepidosauria > Squamata > Scincidae > Lerista > Lerista edwardsae. The sequence continues at coordinate 17,006,405 of JAJKFI010000019.1, forward strand.
TATGCCCCCCCCCCAAGTGTGGGGCCCAATGTGATTACATAGGTCATATTGGCTTAAGGCTGACCCTGGGGATAATCTACCTGTATTGCAATTGCCTTTTGTTCATATAAGCAAAGAGTTGCCAGTCATTCCTATGGGGAAAAGGGAAGTGAGGCGCTTGAAGATAATAGTTGTGGTGCAGGTATGCCCTGCTCACTGCCATGCTACTGGGTGGTTCTGCCATCACTGATGGGGACCCCTGGAGGCAGAGCAGTTGCCTTCTTCCCCATTCTTAAAGCTTGCTTCAGGATTGTCTGATGGGGCAATATATTTCTGGACTTTCCTCCCCCTGCTCCCCCCCCCAAAAAGGAGTACATTTTGACAAAAGGAAAGATACAATGCTGTTCAGTTATCTATGTGTAACATGGAAATTGTGAATTCTGTGCCTCGAAAGATAAGATCTTTGGCATTAGGCTGGCACAAAGCCACACAATTATGAGCATGAAAAACAATGAAAATCTGGCTTCCTGTTACGTTTTACCCTCCAAGCTATTTATGAGCAAGTAAATGTTCTTGTTCTGCTGGAAAAGATCTATTCTGGGATGATGGAGAATGATGAGGTTTTCATAGGATTCCAACAAGTGCATTGTATAAGTTGTTATCTATATTTATTGCAGATTTTTACACCAAAATGCGCTTAGCTTTCAGCGGAAATCTTTTCTGCCAAGTGAGACAGAATTAAAAGGCCAAGGTGAAGATATTTGTAGTTTGATATGGCCAATATACCACATGCAGGCAGCTTTTGATGGGGCTCTGAAATATTTTTATGTGGCTTCAGGGCTCTTTACAGGGCCACTACACACCTCATGACAATCCTGCATGTTGGAAGCCAAACTGGAAAGCCAATCTTGCTTCAGGCCGGGGTTCAGGACTGAGACAGCCTTGGTTGCCTTCTTGGATGACCTGTGCCAGGGAATGGACAGGGGGAGTGCATCTCTGTTAGTTCTGCTGGACCAATCGGTGGCCTTGGACACCATCGACCATGGTGTCCTTCTGGATTGGTTATCTGAGTTGGGGCTCGGAGGCACTGTTTTGCAGTGGTTCCGCTCCATTCTGGCTAACAGATTCTGGAAGGTGGTGCTGGTGGAGGAGGTTTGTTCAGCACCCTGGCCTCTCAGGTTTGGGGTGCCACAAGGTTCCATCCTATCCCCCATGCTGTTCAACATCCTCATGAAGCCACTGAGATATGTCATCCAGCGGGTTGGGATAGGTTCCATCAATACACTGATAATACCCAGCTCTCTCTCTCTTTTCCTCCTGATTTTGAGGGGCTGGGGATTGGGGGCAGTTGGGGGCTGGATGTTGGCAAACAAGCTGAAATTTAATCCAGGTAAGACAGAGGTGCTCCTGGTTTGGAAAGTGCTGGAAAGTCGGTTAGGATTGCACCCACAGAGGTATAAATTGCACAGTCAAGAAAAGAGCATATTTTCCTTCTTCCAATTCCTTCCCATGAAAAAAAGGTTGGGCAGGAACCATGGGAAGCTGTCATTAGACCCATCATTGTTCAGGTAAGGATTTCTCAAAACCGAGAACCGAAAAAGTCACAATGAAATTCAAAAGAAATATCACAAAGTTGTGAGATGTATCACAGGCCAGGCTTCTTGGGTCTAAGAGGCATCTGGGCAGCATACATTGTTAACATCTAAATTATACAAGACATGGCTGGAAGTGATGTGTAGACTAAATGAGTTAGTACAACCCTGGAACTTGCCCCCAACCCCAAAGATAAAGCAAACAGGGAAGAGAAAGGAGGAGGGTTGAAATAGCTGCACCATAAAGCAGTGAAAATAGGAAACGAGAAGTCACAAAAGAAAATAGGGACATAAGAATAATATGAACTTTGATCCAGTGGTGTTCCTATGGGGGTGGGTGGGGGTGGAATGCTAAATGTTGCAGCAGCCTGAGCTTCTATGTAACATGGTCCCTTCCCCCTTGCCTCCAGAACAATTTGCTGCTCGGCAAGCTGGCTCAAAGGCTTTGCTCTCTGAGCCACGAATGGCTGTGGAGGCGAAGGGGAGGGGCCGCATTACACAGGTGCTCAGGTTGCTGTAACACTTAGCATTTCCCCCTCCCCTATATGAACGCCATTGCTTTGAATTTCAGGGGCACTTCTAGAGGGGCTCCTTGTAGCACCAAGCCAGTCATCTTTTCCCCACTTGCAGTCCCATGAAGAATTTCAATTTCCTTCCACGTTGCACTTGTCTTGGGATGCTTGCTTTGCACTATGTTCCATCCACACTAGTATGGGTAGTACACAGCAGATCATCACAGGGACACAAATGACTGGCCCTCCTCTTTTGATACACCTCTCAGAAAAACCAGTAGTGCTGACAACAGGCCATGTGTCCAATCATTGCGCTTGCTGTTGTCAAAACACTGCATTTTCTGCATTAATAAATGTGATAATTTAAGTTCAGGGATAAAAAACAGGTGGTCAACATATGGCTGGTGATACCGTGTGAACTCTCCATAAACAGTGAGTGAACAACATGTGACAAGCATTCCTTGATGTCTCCAGAAATGCAGCAGAGAGCTGGAAAGAATCGAGATGAGTTTGACCTTGGGGCACCGCAGAGAGATAATGCACAAAATGTGGCTAGCCTTCTAAATATTGTTAGGTCAGAAGCATGACATTTGTTTAATAATTTGAAACTGAGGAAAGAGAAGTAAGCCAGTTATGACACCGTTGCACAAAATGTCAGGAGCATTTAAATCTTTCATTACAAATCTGAAACTGGTAAGCCAGACATGTAATTTGGAGAACTTACAGATGTGCTTATTAGACACAAGGTTATAACAACTGGTGCCCTGATTCAGGCTTGTTTGAGGACCTTGTTTGAGATTGTTTGAGGACCTTGATTTAAACTTGGAAAAGACACTCAGAATTTGTTAAGCTGTAGAACTAAATCAGACCAGACTGCACATTTGGAGAGAAACCAAGAAAATGCAATTCAGCAGTAGACTGGATCACAGCCAAAAGGGCATAGCCCTTTGCAGGCATTCTTGGCGCATAAAATGAAACATGGTAGGATGATGCCATATTGAGGCTGTGCCCCACCTCCATTCATGCATTGAAGTGCTCTCTCCATGTATTCATCCACACTAGTGTGGGCAGTACATAGCAGATCTGGTTGCTCCAGAGTTTCATTGTATGAACAAATGTCTGAAAAGAACATTTTTAATTAAATGTAGTGGGAGAAAGGATATTTAACGGTGAAAAAGCAAGCTGGCAGAATCAATAACAGCAGCAAGTCTGTTAAAAGTAAAAAAAAAAATGCCATAAGCTTAAAAGACAACCTGGAACACATTGGCAGCTGTGTCATCTGGATTCTCCATAATAACTGAGTGAATAAATGATGTCAGTTGCAGACAAAGCAGCTAGTATGTGAAACGCTCACTGTAAAAATGTTCACAATACACCCACTCATTTTAGAAGATCCTTTGCAACTGTTAAAAATTAAGAATATTTATATGCCACTTTTTAACCAAAAAAAGTGCACAAAGATGCGATTCAGTGTAAGTAAGTGTAAAGTGATTCACACTGGTGCAAAAAAAAAAAAATCAAAACGAAAAATGTCGGCTAATGGGTTCTGAGCTGTCTGTGATGGATCAGGAGAGCGATCACTTGGGTGCTGGTGGACAGCGCAATGAAAATGTCGACTGTGGCAGTGGTGAAGAAGGCCAATTCCATGCTTGGGGTAATTAAAAAGGGGATTGAGAACAACACTGCCAAAATTATTATGCCATAATCAAGGGTAATGCCATGTCTGGAATATTGCATACAATTCTGGTCACCATATCTCGAAGAGAGCTGGAAAAGGTGCAGAAGAGAGCAACAAAAATAATTACTGGGCTAGGGCACCCCCTTTATTGAGGAAAAGCTACAGAGAGTGGAGCTCTACAGGCTAGAAAAAGGCACCTGAGGGAGGATATGATTGAGAGGTATAAAATTATGCATGGGATGGATAGAGTGGACAGAGGGATGTTCTTTTCCATCTCATACAACACCAGAAACAAAGGGCATCCACTCAAATTGAGTGTCGGGCGAGTCAGAACAGAGAAAATAAAATACTTCTTTATCCAGCATGCAATTAATCTATGGGACTCCTTGCCATGGAAGATGGTGAAGGCACCTGGCTCAGATGCATTTAAAAGGGGTTAGATTGATGGAGGACCAGTCCTTCACACATTACAAGCCATGATGGGTATATGGAACTTCCTGGTTTTATAATGCCAAGATGGCAACAGGATATAGTGCCTTGTTTTGTGTGCTCTCTTAGCCATCTGGTGGGCCACAGCAAGATGCAAGAAGGTGGACTGGATGGGCCCTTACCCTGATCCAGAAGGGCACATCTTATGTTCTTAAAGGAGTTACAGAGAAGATTAAATAACTAAATGGTTCCCTGTTCCCAAAGGGCTCACAATCTATCTACGAAGATGCAGAAACCGGCAAGTCACTAGAGAGATTGCCCTGGGGTGAAGACAGACAGTTACACTCCCCCTCCTTAATGGAAGAGGAGCACCACTTGAAAAAGTGCCCTTTTGCCCAGTTTGCTGGGAAATCCTTAATCCCGGGTGTAGGCCTTTGTGTGTTTTTCTGCTTTTGAATTATTATTTTTAGATAGGTAGATAGGTCAGATTTTCTCTCACACTGCGCCAGGTACCAACGCTGTAGTGTACCCACAAAACATAATCTGTATACTCAGAATTTGAGCTGAACTCTCACTAACTGGGCTGAGGCACCTTTTAAGTGGTGGTCCTATTTAGGAGGGGCGAAAGGCACCCCAAATCTTCCTCTTTTCCATCACCCACACTTTACACAAGCAGCAGCATCCACTTTATGGCTGGGCAGGCCCTGGTTTGCCAATGGTTTGAACACATGTTCAAGGTGTGAACACGTGTAAAGGTGCTGCCTTCATATGTTAAAAATCACCAGAAAAAGGAAGAATCGTTATCCCTATTTTTACTGAAAGCACAAAGATGGGAAGATACGTAGTCAATAGAGGAGGTTTTTTGGGGTGGAAGGGGTGGAAGCCAAGAGATAATTCTATATCTTCAGGGTCCCACTCTTCCCATTAACCTTTCTATCCAGTTACAGCAGTCTGAAACTTGTACAAGCCTTTAAACTGGAAAAGCAGTCCAGAAATTTTGTCATGTAGCGACAAGACAGATGTGAAATCTTTCACAGGCGTAAAATGACACTGAATCACTGAATCACCATTCTCAGGATTACGGAAAGGAAACGGGTTTACCTAGTCTAGAGTCTGGGTCCAAGATAGTCGTTTACTATTGCATCATTTTCCTATGATAATACCTTTCCAGAAGACTAGACTCTTAGCCAACATATCACACCTGGAGTTCAGCCAGACAGAAAAAGGTTGCTTCATCTAGAGACATCTGCAAATGTTGGAATATGGTGATTTTCTTCAGGGCAAGCAGCTTGATTGTGTCTTTTGGCACAATCCTATACTCCAGCAGTTCTCAAACTATGGGTCCATGGCCCACCAGTGGGGTCACAACCCAATTTTTGGTGGTTTGCAAAACTAACAGGGTAGATTAGACTGTCTGCCTCAAAGGTTAAACAACCTGCTACTTGGGGGAAGCACTGCTGCCCAATCACCATTACAGCCACAAAGGGTGGCTGGCAAAGTGAAACTTTTTTTTAGGTGGGTCCCAATGCAAAATTGTTTAGGAACCACTGCTATAATCCATTGGTGCTGTTAGAGCATGCACTCCCTCAGTGCAGGCTGTTGCAAATGTGCTGTGCAAATTGTGACAGTGTAGGAGTTAGTAGCAATGGGAAGAAGGTCAGCATTGTCCCATCAGCACCAGCGTAGACTTAATGAATGCTGGAACAGATAAGCTTCACTACAAGCAGATGCGTATCTGACCTGTAGCCCGGGGTGGCGCGGGCCATGGGCACCGGGCAGCGGCAGGGTGGCGGGGCGCCATTGCGCGCAGTCTGTGGGGGAAACTGCGTGCTCTTCCGCTCACCCGCCCTCCCTGGTCTCCATTACACTCTGAAATGGAGTGTTTCCGGGTGCAGGGAGGTGTGTTGGAGCAACGCATGGGGGCAGGGCGACGTCCTGGGGGTGTGGTTTCGGCGCCAGCCATGGGCGCGCTCGCACCTCCATTCGGGCCTGGCTACAGGTAGCAGAGGAGTGGGGAAGGATGAGGAGGTGGTGGAACAGGGTGGGGAGAAAGAGTGGGAAGGTGACAAGGGATGGGTGGATCAACTCCTGGAGGAAGGATTGAAAGGACTGGCTCACACCCACCTTCCCAGGCCAGATCCTCCAACATGCATCCCCTCAGATTTGCATTGGCAATTTAACAGCTACAGGTCTAAGTAGACTGCAGTTGTCCTGGGGCATTCCCAGGGGCAAATGTCCACTAACCTCGAGGAGACCTCCAGAATGCAAAATTCTCCTCCAGGGTACAGCAGGGACATGCAGTAAGGGTGTGGCAGGCGATGCAGAACTGCCCTACCCTCATTCTTTGAAAAGTGCCTCCACCATTGCTGGAGTGGCTGTGATCCTGCAAACACTTACAGCCTATGGGTTTCAGCTGCTGAAAGCCTGTGGCTTGTAAGTGCTTGTGTGATCACAGCAGTGGCAGCACTTTTCAAAGCACTCCGCCTCACCCGCCACACCCTCACCGCACTTCGCTGGGGTACAGTGCAAGCTGTGCTGGCCCTGCTGCCTTGGCACAGTGGGGTTTCAATAGGACTGTACTGTTAGCTTTGGTTGTGGCTGCTTCCACAAACAGCAAGCAGGAGTGCCTTGCATGCCCTGTTCTTGTCCTCCTCCAATGACATCTGAAAAGCGGGGAAATTATTCATCTCCACTGCAGAGAGATACAGGGATGGTATCAGGGCTCAGCCAGATTGAGCACTGGTCAAGAGCTCACAAATATCAGTGGGCAAACCTGGCCAGACTTACCCCTGAATCCTCAGTACAGGTGTAAATGTTAAAAATTTATGGGCCCTGAATGTCAAAAGACCTAGCTACGCCACTGTGGGGTGTGTGTGTGACAGTGGGCTTGGGAGCAACAGGAGGGGACACACTGCTGGGGGGAGTATGCGGATTCCCCCCATTTTTTACCTGTTTTAAAAGCCCAGGTGTGACTTCCTGTTATGACATAACTTCCAGGGCATCATTTTGGCCTCAGCACCAGGCTACACTTTCATTAGCTATGGAATGGAATTCACTGGATGCATAGACTGCCCCTATTTTGGAAGTACACCTAGCTGAACAAAGGATGTTCAATCAAGCTCTCCAAGCCCATGACAGACATTATTGGTGAAGAGTGAAAATCAGTGGCAGGAAGTTACCCATGCTTCTTGTCCACTAAAAGAAAAGCTGTATCTTTCAGGGCCACCTTGTCCATGCATTTTGCACAGTACATTTTGTACTTCTGTTTTCTGCAGAGATTTACCTCTTTACTCCATCTATTACATTAGTAACATGATCTCTGAGTTTTGTGTGAAGCAGTGTTTTGTCCCACTAACAATGTCTCATTATCTTCCCATCCTACGATCTGCAAATGATAAGGTTTTGCTATCATTAACAAAAACTAGGCTACAATGATTTTATCTGAAATTTAACAATTAGTGCTCTAGGAAGCATTCATTACTGTAACAGCTGTCAAGTGGCCATCTTTTGTCTATTTGATGGCTTGCTAGGGGTCAGTGATAATCAGCTGATACGTCGTTAGTTACTGCTAATGGAAAACAGACAAAGTCTTTAATTAGGAGGCCATGAAGTCTGAGAGGTGAATCGCTTTATTTGGAGGTGAATTCTTCACAAATGCTGATAACTACACACCTGGGGGTGGGGGTGGGGAGTGATGGTAACTAGTGATGGTGCTGAAACATGTAATTACAAGGCATAAATACATCTCCACAGTCCATTATATGCAAGTCAATTGCAGCTCAAGTGCCACCCTCCACAAAGCCCTCTAGCAATTCAGAATGGTTATTGAGTGGCTGAATATATCATTTCTTATGACTCCTGGCAATCCTGGATGGTGTTTGAGCATGTTGTGATGGCAGAGGCCATGAGCAGCCTCTATTCCAGGGTAAACTGGGGAAAAGGGAAGGAGGAGCTCCTGGGTGGCAGATAGTCCACAGTGGGGGCTGGTGCATTTTATGCAGTGGTGTCAACCAAATGATTTAGGAACAGGTACTCAATTTTGATTGGCACTTGTCGGGGTCTGCCCACCGGAAGTGACGTCATAAGCCGGAAGTGATGTCATGATTGTTGCCATGGATGTGATCATGTTTGTAATAACTTCAGCTTGTGGTTAGTGTTGATTTAACTTCTATTGCTTTGCTTTCTAGAGATGTGTATGTATATTTTTTGCTTCAACTGTTCCCTGGTTAGCAGGGGCCAGCTCAACTTCTAGGAACCGGTACTCGTGTAGTGGTGCGTAGTGGGTGCATGACATCACTGATTTTATGGCACAATCCCATCCCACCCCCCAAGATGAGCATTGTCACAAATGTGCCATAAGGCATGCTCGTGCCTGCACTGCGCAGTTGGCACCAGTTGCACACATGCACCCACCAGAACCCCCCACAGGCTGGTGGTGGAGGGAGGGCAGAACAGGGTGGTGGGGTGGGGGAGTAATGGCAGGGAGAGAGAGGATTGGGTCTTAAGAAGGGAGCGGAGGCTACTGTCATATCCTATTCCCCTTCTGGGCTATCTGGACATGCGCCGGCCATTTGGCAGGCATGGATCTGAGTAGCCCCATTGTGTAGACTGGGGCTTTATCCAGGGTTAGGGGACAAACTTACCTTGAAGAGGATTCCAGCTTGCTCCTTCCCAGCTCTGGATACAGTGTGGGTTGAGCTGTCCCGCCACAGGATAGGATTGGGCCATTTGGTATTTAGACTCCGATGACAGTGGGAGTTCAACAGAGTCTGAACTGCAGAATGAACTTGGGGGAAAAAACCGCCCACATGTCTCTTTCCAATTCCATTCAAGCTGGACCAAAGGTGGAGGGCTCACTCGTCACTTGCAGAGACACATCTGCAATGCAAACACCAAGGAGGCGGCACAAGGAGTTTTTAAACAACCTCCAAATCACAGACGATGCGTACCTGCAACTGAACATGAGCAAGTCGCGCTCAAGGCAAAAGAAGGACAAAGACAGCAACACAATGTGCCAGCCAAAATTGCTCATAAGCATCTCAACAGTGACAGGAAGACAAGCAGTTAATGAAAGATGCAAAAAAGGCAAATTTCATTTGTTTGGTGCTTACGTTGCTTTTGCTTTCACCCCAAAACGCAAACTGTTACATGATCAGCAAAATTCGTGTGAGCAAGGACGGGTGCGGGCCTGAATAGCAAAAGAGAGAAGATGTGGTACGTTTGGCTGAAATTAAGTCAGCAGGCTCTGATGAAATACTCCCTAGGGTGCTAAAGGAACTGGCAGAGAAAGTCTGAGAACCACTGAAATTTATCTTTTAGAAGACGTGGAAGACAAGCAAGGTCTTAGAAGACTGGAAAAGAGTAACTACACTTGCTTAAAAAAAACAGAGGACACAGCCCAAAAAGTATTACACCAGTCAATATCCAGAAAGATATCACAATAGATTAGAAAGCAGGGCACCTGAACTTGAAGGCATTTAAATAACTGCATGATAAATTACCAATAGCCATCAATACATAATGGTCATCAGAGACAAGTAATTGGCACCTCCTCCTATATTCCACGTGTTTGTTATGCACATTATGCAACCTGATCCTGTGTATCTTTATTCCCATTTGCATCCCCTTATTGCCTGCACCCAGGGCAGACTGCCCCCCACTCCATCCTTGATATTCTAGAGACAAATCTTAGGTAAGTTGAAACCATGGACCTATCCTCCCACAGAATAATTTCACATTTGGTCTGGGCCTTAGAAGAGATACTATATTCCTTCTTCTCTTCTAAGATGGTACTCACTGCATCATCCAAAGACAAAGAATGCTGTTTATTTTCTACTTCAGAGCTATTGTTCTATTTGTATGCAAATAGATGCAGATTTAACTGGGTAACAGAGAAGATGATTTTAACACAGAGGATTTCAACTCAATATAGAAAAGCAATGTTTACACAGCATGGGCATTGTAAGAGAGCAATGTTCCCAGGTTTATTTTGCTGCAGATGCATTTGATGAGAAGCTGGAATTAGCTTCCTTGCACATGGACTGGCAGCAAGAAATCCATGTTTGTCTTATATTATATGGTATACAGGCTTGTAGTCATCCTACCTAGAAGGGATGTTTATGTACACACAAATGATTGTGTGTATGCCATGTGGTCATCTAACAACATCAGTTTGGCCAGCATGGGAGACTTTAGAGGGCAGCAGGAAGGTGGGAGGGAGGGAGGGGTTTGGAACAGGATGGAAGGTGGTCCCAAAGGCAGGCTGGCCCAGGGTGGGAACCCCATTCGGCCAGATCCTAACCCCTGACCCCAGGCTACACGGCCCTGATTCATGCCGCTCAGATTTGCGCCATTTAGCAGGTGCAGGTCTGAGCAGCCCCATAGGGCTGCCTGGGGCTTACCCTGTGGCAAGGGGACAAACATAATCCCCTTGCCCTGCAGTGAGCTCCAGCTGCTTCCTACCCTGCATAGCATGCAATGCAGACCAGCCAGCCTGCCTGCTCCTGCACAGGTTAGGATTGGGCTGGCCGTGTGTTCGAGGGGAAAAAAATGTTTAAAAGCACCATGTGTCACAGCAAAAGGAAAACCATCATTTTGAACCAGGAATTTGTGGCATGGGAAATGGGGACGGGTGACGCCGTGTGGTGCTTCTTTCTTGAAATTGCCAATGATGTTTCAAAAGAGTTGAGCAGAGTCCGTGAATCGGCCAGCGCGGAGTCAATTGTTCAGTAAGCTGGCTGATTTTGGTCCCCGTTCAAAGAGCAAGCGCGACGGTTTCATTTGGCCTTGTGCAAACAACAGTCTGAAGTTCATTTTCTTTCCAAGGAGAATCAGCAGTTGCAGAAAAAACGTCTGTCAGTGTGGAACCATTGCACTGCCAAACCTAAAGGGCTTTAGGCTGAAATACATTCAGTATTCAGAAGCCTGCCTATCTACGTAAGAATCTTCCCCATAATTAAATATGTAGGTCCAAATGTCATAAGAAGGTGGAGAGTGATATGTTGGCTGTTCTTTCAGAATTCCATAGCACATAATGATGCTAACAATGGGGATATTCTTCTAGGCTGCTTCTGTTCAAAAGCATTCTGGTTTCCAATGCACTCATTCAGCACACTGGCGACTCACAAGACGCATGGAAACTGTGCATAATTTGCCCTCTCCTCCTAATGGCTGTCACCCCTTTGTACTGTCAACTCATAGCATACAGTGATCAGATAGTTCCAAATGAATGAGTCAGCTCCTCTCTCACCTTCCCAGGGACTACTCAAGACACATCTTCCCTATGCGGGGGAGGGTGAAGAAGCGACTGCAAGCCAGGGAGCTCATACCATTAGCTCCTGAATAGGACCAACAATAGCTTGAGGGAGCTCCGTTTTAATTTTCCGAACTTTGCTATTTTGTGTTAGTATTTTCAAATGGTTAGCCACCTTGCATGTATTGGTAGAAAAGGCAGTACAGGCGTGCCACAGTATCCATAGATTTGGTATCCATGGTTTCAGTTATCCGGGGTTTCAGTTATCCACAGATACCATGGATATTAGGAAACCTATTAAAAAGATAAAAAGGTAAAGGTTTCCCCACGACTGAATGGTCTAGTCGTGACCGACTGTAGGGGGCGGTGCTCATCTCCGTTTCAAAGCCTATAGAGCCGGCTTTTTGTCCGAGGACAAGCTTCCATGGTCATGAGGCCGGCATGACTCTACGCTGTAGCGCATGGAACGCCATTTCCTTCCCACCAAAGTGGTCCCTATTTATCCACTTGCATTTTAGGTGCTTTCAAACTGCTAGGTTGGCAGGAGCTGGGACAAGCAACGGGAGCTCACTCCGTAACGCAGTCTTGAACTCCCAACCTTCCAGTTGGAAAGCCCAGCAACAGCGAATTAACCTGCTGCGCCACCATGTCCCTATAAAAAAGATAGGGAAACATTAAACAAATCTCTTTTTTTACCTTGTTGCAGCAAAACCACTGATGTTTCCCTATCTTTAAAAGGGTGTCCCCAGTATCTGCAGTTTCAGGTATCCACAGTGGGGTCTAGAACAGGGCATGTCTACACATGCAGTAAATAAACACTGTAATATGGGATTGAGCAGTGAGTTACTTAAAGGAAGCTGTTCTTGTAAAATGTGGACCAATTGACTTCTCACAGTCTATACCATTCTTAGGGCCCAATCCTGTACTCCCAAGTGCCGGTGGTATGCTTGTACTGCTGGTGCCAGGTGCCACAAAAGTGCCATAAGGTATTTTAACTGATGGTACTAGAGATGCAGTGCCATTGGAATGCCAGCTGCAGTGGAGTGGCAATAGGATGCAGGCATCTTGTTGTCTCGTGTGCTCCCTGAGGCATTTGTGAGATACAGGTAGCTGAATTAAAGGGACCTTTGGGCTCTTTAATCCAGCAGGGCTCTTCTTATGTTCTTAGTGTTGAGGCAGCGCCAGTTGGCGCTGGGCCTCAGTGCTGAGAAGACATATCACCAGAGCTCTGGGCAGTGAGTATTGCTGCTGGTCAGCAGCAAGTCTTTTCAGGGCAGGGTGGGGGAAGGCGGGGAAGGGGCATATAAGAACATAAGAAGAGCCCCACTGGATCAGGCCAAAGGCCCATCTAGTCTAGCTTCCTGCATCTTGCTGTGGCCCACCAGATGGCTCAGCGAGCACACAAAACAAGGCACTATATCTTGTGCCATCCTGGCATTCTAAAACCAGTCCATGGGCCGGGCCAGTTCTAGGAATGGCTAGAACTGGCAATTGACTAGTGGTCAATTCCAGGATTTATATCAAGCCGAAGGGGCAGGAAGGATTATAATAGGGAATGGATAGCAGACAAAGAACCTCAGTAATAAACTTGTAGACAAGACTATTCTGCTTACTTGATCTCATTTTTAAGAGTTCTGACAATGTACTACAGGGGATTCCTAAATCAAAACAGAGACAGTTGGAGAATGAAGAGATGATCAGATAATCTAATTAGAAGAAATGCTCTGTGTTTTCACTTACCAGTGGATATAATCCTGTTCAATGAGCCATTTCTTTTAGTTCTTCTGTGTGCATCGAGCTTTTATTTTGGCAGAGAACTGGGAAATTCATGAAAATGACCATTCGAGATCCAAATTGTGGTTTACTGCAAAAATGCGTAAAAGCAGCTTGTGCCAAATTGTGGTTGAATAGTAAAATATGACTACATTGTCCAAAAATGGCTAGAGGACTTGCTGGAATTTTAACAAGACTGTACATCACAACATTAAAATGTTGATCTATACATGTTTATTTTTTATTTTTTGGTAATCCATCAGTATAAATGAATTTATCTGAAGGTCTGTGTTCTCCCATTTAAGCCAGTCCAGTCCATGAGATCCGCTTTTTGGCCCACCAAAAAAGATCTGGTTGGCAGGCACAAGCAACAGGGCCTTTTCCGTGGTGACCCCACTGATATGGAACTCCCTTCCCAGAAAGACCTTTGTGGCTTTTGCTCCCTTCTGATCACCTGATGAATGCTTACCAAGTGATGGGGAGAATGGGAAATAGAGCTGCAAAGGTCCTTCCAGTATAGTTGCATCTTAAAATTTTTGGTTGCCCTGAGGAAGGAGGAAGGACTGCTGCAGCTGCTGCTTTCCCTGCTTCCATCACCCAGTAAGCTATGGGGATGCTTACTGGACAATGGATGTGGAAAAGCTGCAGCTGCAATGGGCGGACTGAGTTCTCCCTTACACTACTGCTGCAGTGGTGGCACAAAGGAGAATGGTCCCGGTGGAGGGACGCTGGCATGAGCACTAATACACATGTGCATAGTAGTGGTTCCCATTGCAGGGCTTGTGCCCAAGGGACTCCAGTACCAACACTGTTAGGTATACATGTCTATATAATAATGGTTCTCCAACAAGGGAATCACTTTTTAGAAAGACCATCTGTTTGGGACCCACCAGAAGTGATGTCACGGCCAGAAGTGCCACCAATGTGCCACCAGAATTTGCTGCTTTCCTGAGACGGCAGCAATACGTTTCTCAGCCATTTTCCAGTAACAAAGCGGCAGAGCCATTCTATAACGTGCATAGCGCTGACGCAATGTCATTGCGTCAGCGCTATGTCATTAATGTCGATGCGGGGGTGCCAAACAGCACCCCCTCGTTGGCACTAAAGCTCTCAAGCTGACGCTACTCATAGTGCCGGCTTGAGAGCGCCGACGGGGAGCCTCCCTTGCGCCGACTAAAGCCGGTCAGCACGAGGGAGGCTGTGTCCCGCTCCGGGATGGAGATTGGTGGGAGGGAGGGAGGCGGGGGCGGGACTTGGGCGGGCTTGGGAGGTGGCCATACGACCACATCCTAAGCCTATCTGCGAGGCCGTGCGGCCCTGATTCGGGTCGCGTAGTCTCCTTGGATCTGCGCCCGCTCTTTAGCGGGCACAGATCCAAGGATTACATAGGGGAACACTCCCTTGCCATGGGGGGGGGGGGCTCCAGCCGCTCCTATGCAGTGTTGGATATGGCACTGCCAAGTCGGCCTCACCATTCCAGCGCAGCATAGGATTTTGCCCTGAATCAGAAAGAATCAAGCCTATTTACAACCTTGACACAAGCAAAATAACCACACACTCCTCCCCCTTTCCAGTATCCCCATCTTCCCATAATTTCTATGATGGCTGCCCTAGGTGCTATGTGACCCACATGAAATTGGCTTAGTGGGTCCTGACTTTGAGGAACACAGTACCTACGAGTGTATGACGTTACCTGCTTCCCTTTGTCCTATTAATAATTCATACAACGCATTTGTGGGTGGGGAACCAAGATGGCTCCAGCTGCCCACATCTCTATACTGAAATATAATCCAAAAGCAGGTTCAAGAAAGGAGGAGTCGAGCTCCCAATACAGTCATTGCAAAAGAAACTGAGTGAGAATATATCCTTTTAGTATCGGTGAAGTCCACCAAGTTGTTTTATGACCTCAGATAAATAAAAGAACAGCAGTTACTGTTCATCAACTGGAGTTTCTGTGAAACATTCAGCTGTTTTTATTGCTGTTTAGGTGATATCAACATTCAGGTGATGGTCTGCAACAGGGGTATTAAAAATAAGACCTCTGTGCTGGATGCAGCTCCCAGAAGCTCTTTATCAATTGTAGCCAATTATCATTGGGCTCTCTCTCAGAGCCGCCCTTTCAGCAGCGCCACTTCTTCTGAAAGGGAGAAATGGAAGGAGGCCTCAGCTGATTCAGGTTGCATCAGGGGCAGATTGTGAGGGGTCCAAGGGAGCTGTGGGTTTGGGGTGCGCTTCACCTTGAGTCAGCTACTGCCTCCCCCTCCCTCCAACCCACTCCCAATGTATCTCACAATGATCTGCTTCCCACTCGTTCAAGAGAGAAGTAGATCGTTCCCTTTCTTACCACCCTCCTTGTGTGCTGTTGTCAAACCTGGAAGCCCACATTGACTCTCCATCCAGCC
Source organism: Lerista edwardsae (assembly GCA_029204185.1). Taxonomy (NCBI): domain Eukaryota; kingdom Metazoa; phylum Chordata; class Lepidosauria; order Squamata; family Scincidae; genus Lerista; species Lerista edwardsae. The sequence goes on from JAJKFI010000019.1 coordinate 17,022,022, forward strand.
CAACGCTGTGCCCCTCCAGCTTGCTGGAGACCTTCTTCAGCCCAACCTTGTGGACTGCAAGTGTGAAAGCTTCTGAAGCTTTCCTTCACCAATTTAAGAGGCTGTGCACTGGTAGTGCATGCCATTTGGAAGATCCTTGCAGCTCCCGGAGGATCTCTGCTGGCTTCACATCTAACCTCCAGGTTTGCTGGCTTAGTTTATGCCAGCCTAACTCCAGTTTAAGATTGCGCTCTGGGAGACTCCAGCACTAAGGCCCAAACCCTAATAAACTTTCTAGCACTGACATAGCTGTGCCAATGGGGCATATGCTGCATCCTGCAGTTGGTGGGCAGTCACGGAGGCCTCCTCGAGGTAAGGGAATATTGGTTCCCTTACCTTGGGGTTGCATTGCCTGTACACTGGTGCTGGAAAGTTGGTTAGGATTGCGCCTGAATGCTGTAACCCTATACCCTCTTACCTGAGCACAGGTGGGCTGACTTCCAGGCTACATCAGGACTGGAAAATTGGGTAGGATTTGGGGTATTAGCTAGCCTAAGTCTAGCTCAGCCTCAGCTGGAGAAAGGCCCCATTCTGAAGATTTACAATCCCTCCCATGGAAAATAAAAACGTTTATTGGGTTTCTAACTTAAAGACTATATGCAGTATTTGCAAGTAGGATTTTGAAAAAGCAAGCACAATATGTAGCAACAGGTACCTGAAAATGGAAAATGTTAGCAGCAGGTGCTGGGTCTCACAACAAAGCATTGCGCTCGTCTCCCCTCCCCACCCCAATGGATATATTCTCTCTCTGCTGTAAATTCCATTACTGAAGTCAAGTGCATAACTTTTAAAGAAGAAAGAAAAGCAATGGAACAAACATTGTGTGGCAAGTGAACAGATTTGTGTCAAGGGGCCCTTTTGTTTAAACAACCACTATAACAACCAGTTTCTACTGTTGTATCTTTTATGGTAGTCCTTCATCCAGAAGTTTAGCAGGGTAAGTCTTTCCTGGTAGAGAGATAAGGTGGGGAAAATCTCACCCTCTTTATTTCTCCATGTCAGCCTACGGTTGGAGTCAGAGGAGCACAGCCCGAAGAAATCTGGCAACAGCGCCCATGAATGAGCGGGGTGATCAGGCAAATGTGTGGAGCCCTGCCTATGCGCTCTGACATCAGAAGCAGGGGCTTTGCCTGTTGTCAGTCATACTCACAGAGGATTGAAAGTTGCGTAATTGGCCCTGCTCCTGCGCTTCTAGTGGACATACAGAAATTAAGCAGTTGAATCTTGCTCCATCACTTTATCTTCCAGCAAAAAGAAACATAACCTCCTACTTTTCTCAGTGACAGGCTGCTCTTAGAATCACAGCAGCAGTGCCAATAAAGGATGGGAAGTTGAGGTTACCCACTGATTAATCAGGGGGCAAATGAAAAGCTGCTCGTAATGCTTTATTCAATGAATTGCATGATTTCATCAATTACATTTGCAGCCCGGTTGTCCTCAGCTTTAAAAAAAAATTGAATATTGAAGTTCAGAAGCCAAAGAATGTCTTTCCTATGCATTTTCCTTGAAAAAAGTCACACCACTCGCTGTCTTGTTTCTCCCTCTCTCTATTAACTTGCTCCAGCTCAATTGTCTACTTCAGTGGTATTCAAACTTTTTAGGTTGAGACCCACTTTTTAGAATGGCACGTGTGTTGGGACCCACTGGAAGTGATGCCATTAACCAGGTAGTGATATTGTCACAGGAAGTGACATCATCAAGCAGGAAATGATGTCATTGTAACAAAATAAAATGACACTCCTGAAATGCAAATTGGCATTCTTGGACTGCAGCAATTGTACAACCAGGAAACATCCCTGACAGAAAGCAAGATTAGGACAAAATATTATGTAAAAAACACTGAACGAAAACAAAAATTAAAAAAAAAACTTGAAAAGTTTTTTTTCACTTGAAAAGTTCAAACTTGAAAAGTTTTTTTTCACTTGAAAAGTTCAAACTGTTAACACTCACAAAAGGAATCTAGCAAGAGGAAGGTGTGAGCTTCAAAGATTCAGATTCAGCAACCCACCTGACATCAGATTGTGGCCCATCGAATGGGTCCTAACCTGCTGTTTGAATAACACTGGTTTACTTGGTCAAGCTAGTGCTTGGTCATAACTGGATAGCTTGTGCTTTCCTTGGCTATGGAAAGATTAGAAAAATGGATTGGATCCAAACTGTCGAAGCTCATCCAAAGAACAGTAAGTGGAAACAACAGAGCTGAGGTTGTTTTATACACTCAGAGTTCCTGCAGTGTGACAAAAAGTGAGTTCTGTAGGAGCTCTCATGTGCAAGAGACTGTACAAGTTGCTGCTCAAACAAAACTTGACCTCCAGATTTCATTTGTTTTCTTACATGTGCTGGTGCATGTTATGGGGAATCCTCTTTCCATCAGCAGAAGGAAACCTTTGATTCCAACCCATGACACCAAGGTAAATCTATGCAAAACATTCTTAGATAGATATAAAAACAAAAATATGAGAAACAAAGGTGCAGTGTAATATTTAACAGATGTACACCAAGGGCTGAAAAACCAGCTTGAATGCATAGAAAAAGTGAAAACTGAAAAGTGATAGAAAACAAAAAGCAAACTTTCACAAATTCCTAAGAGTTAAAAGTACATTTTGCCACATTTTCTTTCTTTCTTTTTTTAGAAATAACTTTTTATTGTTTATATAAGAAAAGATATGGGTAAGGGATACAGAAATTAAAAAAGGGAAAGGGTACACACATAAGGTATCGTTGCAATGTGTCTCACTAATCTTGATACAATTCTAATAACTCTATAAATATTTCCAGTGACCATCTTGTATCCTTTATATATCTATATTCAATCAAATCTACTTATTTTAACATTTAACATTTAGCATTCTGCCACATTTTCAACTGAAAGCTCACCTTTTCTTTTTTAAAGAACAACAGCACCCTACTGCAGGGGCCCAATGTGTACAGAGTGGTGTACAGAGAGTGAGGGCGCAATCCTAACCTGTGCTGGAACAGGCAGCCTGGCAGTTGGGAGGCCAGCAGGTATCCAGGGCAGGTTGGGAGGCCATTGGAGCTGCTCGGATCTGTGCCCACTGTTTAGCAGGTGCAAGCCCGAGCAGGGCACAGAGGCCCAGGTTGGGGCTGCACAGCCCGGGGATAGAGGGCTGGATCTGGCATTAGTGCCATAACTCCTCCCCTGCTCCCCGGGCCGTCCTGCCTGCCGGAATGCCCTACCCCCACCCAGTTCTGCACCCTCCCACCTTCCCCCCGCTGCCCAGAAAAGCCGTTGTTCTGGCCGAACTTGGCCAGCATGAGGGTGGCTTTCCTGCGCCTGTCTCCGAGGCACCTGGGTGGACGCTGCTGGCAGCCTTGGCCCAGTGCCACCTGGAGCGGAAGTACCTTAGGGCACTTTCATGACAGCGCAGGGCCAATGGGGCTGTTGGATTGCGCCCTGGGAGTTTACCAATTACTCTTGCACTCTTTTCCTGCAAAAATAATCTCAAGGCAGCTATTTGCTGCAACGAGCCATCATAAGGGGGGGGATTTTGGGAAGGAAAACATCCTCTGGGGAACCGGTTAACCTCTCCTTCCCTGCTTGCTTCCTTTCCAATCAGAATAGTTGTTGTGAAAGAAATGTATAATGTTAAGCAAAGTTCTTAAAAACACATTTAGGTGAAGCTGTGAGATAAAATAGCACAAATGGAGTTAGCTAGTCAATCTTTCACTGGTCTGATTAGATTGCCAATAGAGTCATTAAGCTGTGCTGTGGCTATTTAGGCCCTTGAAACAGTCCCAGGGGACCACTGCATGCTTCTTTCCTCAAACAATAATCAGCTGATGTCATTGTATCCCAAGCAGACATGAGTCAGCAAACCGCTTAAAGGCGGAAAACCTGTACAGCTGGTTGTCATTCCAGCTCTCTTCAGCAGGAAGATTGTTACAGGCTCCAAGAAGTGAGGAATGTCACTTCATGAAATGGTGCAAGTGCCACCATTGGTGTGCACATCGTGGGCTAACAACCACATCAGCATGAAAGGAAAACATGAGCCCTTTGATTCAGGTTGCCATGGGCGAAACGTGCTGTCATGCTTCTGGGAGAATTCAGTGCAAAAACATTTCACTTCTGGCTTCCCGTTGCATGTTGTAGGTAGAAGCTGTTTGGATGTGGACTTTTGTGAATCACCTGGTAGACATAATCTGATGTGGGCTTTTCACATTCTGTTCACTTCATAGACCTTCGAGTGTTGCTTGTTTAGTGTAAAGACTAACAATACTCAAAAATGTCTTCTACTAAGGTGATATTTGATGGGTGGCTAAAAAGATGGACATTTTACACTACATTGCATATATCTTTGCCCTTTTTAATGTATACATATCATTTATACAAGACCTTTGTTCTTTTTAATGTATAAATATCATTGAAAAACTTATGAGGAAGCCGATTTTGGAAAAAAATATATTGGAGAAGCTTCATTCCTTGAAGAGAAATTGGACGTTTGGCCTTGCAGAAGTGTTTATGCTGCCTTTCTCCCCATAATGGGGTGCTGCATGACTTTCAAGGGGAACTTGAGAATTTATGTGCCAGGGTCTTTTTGGAAAGAGTTCCATGAGGACTCTGTGAAAATCTCCAAAGTGGTTTACAAACGTCCATATGCGCACAAATTGCACCTGCAACATGCAGCTAGTAGCCAGAAGTGAAATACTTTGGTTATACTTGCTTCTTAGTTGTACATGCGTAGGAAAAATATCACTATCAGTTATGATTATGTTGAGTGGATGGTTATGCTACTAAATCTTCTTGGATTTGAATGATTTTATTAGGTCTGAAGCAGGAATTATGAGATCAGCCAGGTAATGGACTAGGAAATTAATATTTTATCATTACATATGGGATTGTGCTTTTATCTGATGAGCAGCAAATGAGGTTTGAGTTTTTTCGAACCATCTATCTACAATGAAAGAGAACAAATTACATACAGTAAACTTCAATAGTAAGAAAGACATGAATCCTCCCATTTCTGCAAGATATATTGGAGCAGCCAACCAGTCATCTTCTCTTGCATTTTATTTTGTTAAAGCTGACCAGATTTCCTGTTGAACTGGGATTAATCATAAAGGTAGATTATCCCTTAGCCTGACATTTGAAAGCCAGACTATTCCAAAATCTGGACATCTTCGCCCAATACTTAAAAAAAAACAAAAAACTTTCCGTAGTGTGAATACTAGAAGGTCTTGTGCTCATTCTGACGTACAAGCTGAAAGTTCTATTCTCTGCTCAGCAGTGTAGGCTACTGTTGAAAAAATGAAAGAGGCCAGCAGACACCCAAATGGGTAACAGTGAAAAGAGCAAGAAGAAGCATTTTTTCATTATATTTATGCAATTATTCCAAAATCTAGACAAATCTGAAATCCAGTCACCTTCCCATCCCAAGCAGTCCAGATAAGGGATATTCAACGGGTAATAGCATTTGTACAGCACCTTTTAGCATTCAAAGCACTTCACATGAGTTATCTTGATACAATCCTTACAACCCTTTAAGGCAGTGGTTTTCAAACTGGGGGGGGTTGTGTGACGTCTCAGCCTGAAGACCATGGTCTCTGCCCCCTTAAGGGGTGGGACGCCACTTAATGTGATGCTAGCACTCCCATGATCAAACTGGTGCTGGGGAAAGCACATTATTTGTGCGACTTACAGGGGGTCACACTGGCACTCTGAGGGATGCGGGGAGCCTACAGACCCCTCTGGATCTGGCTGGAATGCTAACATGACCCCTGGTAAGTTGTGCAAAATGTGTGCTTTCCCCAGCACCAGCTCGATCGCGGGAGTGCTGGCGCTGCCCCCTCCACTCCAGGGCAAAGACTTACATGCTCTCAAACTCTGCTTTAAGGCATGAGTCTCCAAACAACAGCCTGTGAGCTGGATCCAGCACTCCAAGAAAAGCTTCTTAGATGTGGTACAGTGCAGTGATGGTGAAGCCTTGCAGTTCTGCCCCGCCTCGTCTTGCCTAATCTTTGTAGTAGTGTTTGTTTATACTGTTTGTTTCTTGCAATTCTTTTTAGTGTACTTGGATTACACAAAATGTTAATTGTAGAACAGCATAAAATGTATTCCTCTGAAAAAATTTAAAACGACAAAAATGTAACTATTTACTTTTCAAAGGTAATCTTCAAATTTTGTTGCTTTACTTGTTGGCTTACATGTACATAATTTTATATTAAAATGTGCTTAGATCCATTTGGTCCATTAACTCACATGCGCTTTTTAAGAGCACATTTAGATTGCTTTCCGTTCTACCATAGAGATATAAAGTCTATAGTAAATTTTATTTATATCTCTAAGATTCTACAGACCTTGACTGGTAGTCTCTTAAAAATGTCTCCTAAAAATGGGCCCAGCAGCTCCTAAGTCCGGCCCTGAGGGATTGGATTGGATCGTAAGACCACTAACAGCCCAATCCTAAACTGCACTGGTGCATAGGGGCCAAGTGGCCCACATGGTAACCAAGGTAGCTGGAGATCTGCCAGAGAAGAACGGAGGCCCGAGCACACCCATGGCAGGCGACGAAACCGCGCCCCCAGGACGTCGCCCCGCCCCCGTGCGTCGCTCCGACACACCTCCCTGCACCTGGAAACGCTCCATTTCGGAGCGTAACGGAACCTAGGGCAGGTGGGCGGGCCAAAAAGCACACAGTTTCCCCCATGGACTGTGCACAATGGTGCCATGGTGCCCCGCCGCTGCCCAGCGCCCATGGCTCGTGCCACCCCGGGCTACAAGTCAGATACGCTTCTGAGGTCTGCTTAGGGTAAGGGGATATATTTCTCCTTACACTGAGTAAAGCCCCAGCCGTCCCTGAGTGACTTCTCAGATCCCCACCAGCTGTGGAAATCCAGGAAGCCCAGTGAAATATCAGTGGGCTGGCAAGGGACTTAAGATTCAGCAGAGGCCTGTTCCACCGAACCTGCCTCCCTCCTGGGTCCAATCTGCTCCTATTCTGCCCTCTCCTGCCCATAAACTCCTCTTCATCTCCAAAATGCCCTCCTGCCACCCTCTAACCAGCCCAGCACCACCTGTGCCAGCCAGTGCTGCTCCTGGATGGAATACCGGCAGGCTGGCACAGGCCATTGAGCCAGCACTGCTGGCTCATGAGTAGCCATAAACATGCTTTTCGGCACATTTGTGACACTCTGAGCTGGAGCAGGAATGACTGCCGCAGCTCAGGGGCCAATTAGGGTTGTACAGTTAGTGAGCTCATAAGAGAAGCAAGATTCAGACCAGGGAAAGTGGGGTAAAGAACTCACAGGCCAATCCTAACCTGTGGGAGTTGGCAGGCCGGCCGGCCTGTGTTGCATCCTACACAGGGTGGGAGGCAGCTGTAGCACACCGCAGGGCAAATATGAGTGGTCTGGATTGGGGCTGGCCGGCCCATGGACGAGAGTTAAGATCCACCCCCCTCCCTGGGCTGGGCCACCCACAGGGCTGCCCTCCCTCTGCTCCCGCCCTGTTCCACCTTCCCCCACACTCCCTCTGCCCTCCCTCTGCCCACCCCAACCTCCTGCGCTGGCCTCTCTAGGCCGGCCTTATCTGGTTGTCACGGGGGCCCCTCCTGCAGTTCTGCCCCCTCAAAAAGTGCATTTTCATAATAATCAATTTCAAGTGAGCTTTTTAGTGTCAAATGAACTATTTTTCTTGGCTAAGCCAAGTACAAGTCTAGAAATCTGCCATGATGACAAATTGAGGCACATACACCATTAATTGTCTAGTTACTTACATAGTGAGCTCTTTCAGAGGGAGGCTTGTATTGAATAAATTACCGCAAATAGTTTACAACCCTGGAGATCTGATCTTAGAAAATGCCTCTAAGTACTTGTGTCACAAGAGTCAAATAATACCCAGCATCGGGGGGTAGTGCGAACAAGAGCTTCATACCGTGAGTATGGAAATAGTATGCCATCCTTTCATATTACCAACTTAAATAGTCAGAACCATTTGATGTAGATTTTGTGACGGATGGGCTGCAATTCCAAACACTAGTGCTTCCAAAACCTGCCTGCCTCACATTGTCCTTTGTGCTGCAGACACAGCACTTGGCACTATGCGATGACATCACCGCCACTCACTTCTGGGTTCGACAACCAGAAGCGAGCCTGCAAAAAGCAATAAGAGGGTCAGAGTGGGTGGGAGGGCCTTTCCAAGGGTGCAAACACTGTGTGTAGCAGCTCTGCCCACTGTGCTAAGCCTCCTATCACTCTTCATAGGTTTATGTGATGATCTTGCTGCCCGGCAGACTAATACATGAATTATGCCATTAGATTACTGTACAGATTAATACATGAATTATGGCAGTGCTTCTCAAACTGTGAGTTGGGACCCACTTGGTGGTTGCGACCTGATGTCAGGTGGGTCACGGAAACCTGAGAGCATCCAGGTTTTTGGAAGCTACAGACCTTACTTTTGCTATATTCCTTTTGTGAGTGTTAATAGTTTGAATTTTCAAGTGAGGGTATTTAAATATATATTGTTTTTAGTTCAGTGCTTTTATATAATATTTTGTCCTAATCTTGCTCACTTCATCAGGGATGCTTCACGGTTGTGCAGTTGCTGCAGTCCAAGAATGCCAGTTTGCATTTCAGGAGTGTCATTTGATTATGTCACTGTTATGGCACTTCCTGCTTGATGATGTCGTGGCCGGAAGTGACATCTCTTCCGGCGAGTCCCAACAGAAGTGCCATTCTAAAAAGTGGGTCCCAGCGCAAACTTCTGAGAACCACTGGATTATGGCATAAGCTTTTGTGAGCAAGAGTCCACATCAGCTTGTGATGTTGTAGCACTAGTGTAAATATGGCACCTCCAGTTAAGAAGGAAGGAGCACTTCAGATGGAGCCATGAATACCCGGTGAATTTTTGATTGAAGAATTTTTTGATTTGCTTTCATTTTTGGACTTGCTCCTGAAGTCTGCAGACTCGCAGCCCAATCCTGAGTTGCCTTGCTCCCATAGGAGCAGAAGTAGCAAAATGGTTACACCTGCATCCCGCAGGAGCCATGGTAGCTGCCAGGGTTCCCTTCCCCCGGGGAAAGCCCCTGCAATGGGACTCCTAAAGTCTATTTTGCCAGCAGAGACTCAAGTAGCCATGTATCGGGCTGCCCAGCCTAATGTGGGGCAAAGGATCTGGAAGTGGAAGCCACCACCAGGTCCCACTCCCCACTCAGGCCCAATCCTCCCCTCACCCACCGAGTTCCACCCCTCCACGCCTCTCGCCTAACTCAAATCTACTTATCAGCCATTGGCACTGTTGGAGCGCCAGCGGCCCTTCTTCGCAACATTGAGGCGGGGCGCCAACTAGTGCCAGCCCAGCACCAGTGCTCCCTCTTCTCACTGAGTCGTAAATAATCAATCAATCAATCAATCAATCAATAGTATTTATATACTGCTTTTCAACACAAAGTTCACAAAGCGGTTTACAGGCAAATAACAACATTAAAGTTAAATGGCTCCCTGTCCCAAAAGGGCTCACAATCTAAAAGAATGGAGAACACCACCAGCAACAGCCACGAGAAAGACACTGTGCTGGGGTGAAGAGGGACAATTGCTCTCCCCCTGCTAAATGTAAGAGGACACCACTTGAAAAAGTGCCTCTTGCCCAGTTAGCAGGGGTGAATAAGAACATAAAACATAAGAAAAGCCTTGCTGGATCAGGCCAAGGGCCCATCTAGTCCAGCTTCCTGTATCTCACAGTGCCCCCCCCCCCCAGATGCCTCAGGGAGCATGTAAAGCAACCAGATACTTGTATCTCGCTGCCACTCCCCTGCATCTGGCATTCTAAGGTAGCCTATTACCCTTGCACCACCCCCAAGGAAGACACCAGACTGAAGTTAGGGTTTAACTCTACAGCACATTTGTGACACTTTTAGCTGGCGATTTGCACATACATTAATAATGGCCTCTTGATTGGGCCCTCATTTTGGAAGGTTTACCAAGTAGCAGGTTTTTGGGCTCGGGTTTGTTAAGAGGATGATGATAGTATATTCTCTTCTTTCCTGATAGGCACATTTTGGCAAGGATAGTTTTATTTGTCTAGATGCAGGGATTCCCCTCTACTCTTGTGTGTGTCATTCCCTCAAGGCAGACAAATGTCTGTATCTTTGCTGTCTGTCTCCACTGTTCCACCCGACCTTGACTGAGAATAGCTTGACACTATAATGCAGTGCTTGACACTATATACAGAAGTGCTGCATTTTGAGGGATTTATGTTTTGTGTGGAGTGTGTGGTATATATGGGCAGGGGCAGAGGAGAAACCTCCACGTTCCTCTCATAGACACAAATGGCTCTGAAGGTGAGGGAGAGGAGCCACTGTATATGGTGCTTCCAGTGCTTGAAAAAAGTAGTGTTTTGCTCCCCTCTGGGAATGCCACTGGTCCTCTAGTGCAGCAGGTTATACCACCCTGAACTGATCTTTGAGACCATCCAACCTTTCTAGCTGTGGTTATGCCATTATCCCCGGATCCTCATTCTATTTTCCTTTTCATTTTGTGGCAGGCTGATGCCTAATGGACACAAAGTTTCTTGACAGACGAACAGCGCAATTGGTAGCAGGTAAGAGAAGCTGCAAGGAACAAAATCCTTTCTGAAGCCAGAAATCCTTCATCCTCCTGTATTCCTTTCAGTGTCTGAAGGTCAGGGACAGCAACACTATATCCTTTATACAATCTTTTTTTACTGCCTGAAGGCAGAACACCAAAGGAGTTCAGTGTATCCATTTCCCCTCAGTGGAACTGGAAGCACTTAAGAACATAAAAAGAGCCCTGCTGGATCAGGCCATAGGCCTATCTAGTCCAGCTTCCTGTATCACACAGTGGCCCACCACGTGCCTCAGGGAGCACATGAGACAACAAGATGCCTGCATCCTGTTGCTACTCCCTTGCACCTGGCATTCTGAGGTAGCCTACTTCTAATGTAAGGAGGTAGCACCACCCATCATGGCCTATAGCCAGCGATAGGATCTGCAAATTGAGAAGGGGAACGCTGGGTGGGACTTACATGGGACTTCCACGTGATTGGCTGCCCGTCCGCAGCGTTCTGTGGCTGCCCTGGCCTTGGGGGGGGGGGCTGCCTCCGGTTGGTGCACCCCACCGCTGCTTGCCTAGGCACCCGGCGCACCCCCCACCCATCCTCCGCGGCGAGCAGGAGCCCCCCCCCCGAGGCCAGGGCAGCCGCAAAATGCTGCAGATGGGCTGCCAATCATGTGTAAGTCCCACCTAAGTCTCGCCCAGCATTCCCCTTCTCAATTTGCAGGTCCCATCGCTGCCTATAGCCCACGATGGACTTCTCCTTCAGAAATCTGTCCAATCCCCTTTTAAAGGCACCCAGGCCAGATGCCATCACCACCTCCTGTGGCAAGAAGTTCCACAGATTAATTTCCCGCTGAGTAAAATAGTATCTCCCAACTTTCAATTTTAGTGGATGTCCCTGGTTCTGGTGTTGTGAGAAAGGGAAAAGAGCATCCTTCTGTCGACTCTATCCCTCCCATGCATAATTTCATATGTCTCAATCATGTCCCCCCCCCAGGCGCCTTTTTTCTAGACTGAAGAGCCCCACTTAACTTGGGCCTAGTGGACCGGCCTGGGCTGGGCTACAAGTCCATTACCATAAGCAAAACAGATGATTGTAAACAATGCTTGAGAATGTTTGTGCAGACCTATTTTCCTGTATTATTATGGTGTATCCAAATCTTATATAAGATTGCTGGAGCTAATCAGAAATAGTATTTTAACAAGCAAGATTCTGAAAGTAACCTGCTGGCCTAGGCCCTCTTCTAGAATGGGGAAGGTGGGGAGGAGCGCTTATGCAAGACATGGTAAGACCTTGAGGTAGAGAAGAGACTTGCCTGAGAACAACTGTAGAATTCACAGAGTTCTTTATTTCTTACCAGAATGTCCTTTGCCTAGGCAACAGCAAGGAGGATGGGACCAGCAACATAATAATCAGTGATACAGTCTAGTGTTGCTGATAAAAATTACAGGCCTCTGAACACACATATTAGTCCTCTAGTCTCCACAGTGCATCAGACAATTGACACCAGACTCTAGAGACAGGGAACACTGTCTGAAGAGCATTTGTCACTCTTCTATAATATACATCTATGTGATAGAATGTGTGATAGAGCCAGGGCCAGTGGTGTCATCTAAATGATTTAAGAACAGGTACTCACTTTTGATTGGCACATGTCGGGACCCGCCCACCGGAAGTGACATCATAAGCCGGAAGTGAGGTCGTGGCAGGAAGTGGCCTTTTTGAGGCCTCAGACAATTTTAAACTGACCCAGTAGTTGCAACAGTATTCCACAGCACCCCCAGAACATGTTAAGGAGGCCTAGCATCATGTTAAAGTGACCCAACAGTTCCAAAACCCCAGAGCAGCTCATTTTTCAGTGGGAAGGCAAGGCAAGGCTCCGTTCGCTGCCTGCCTGCCTGGCTCTGAGAACATGCAGGCAACTCAAACGTGCAGGAAATTCTAACATTGCAGGGGGCGGAGTTGACAAGTAGGCGGGCGAATGGGCGGGGCCAGCCGTAATCCTAGGAACCGGTACTCGCGTACCCCCGCGTACCCCCTGCATGACATCACTGGCCAGGGCCAACCTTAAGCCAAAGTGACCAATGTTGTCACATTGGGCCCCGCACTTTGGGGACCCCCTGCACCATGGCAGAGAGCATATTGCCTGCTGCTGCTGCAACCGGGATCGCTATAGACTGTACGTCAGTGGGGTGAGTAGAGCAGCTTTACCTTGGGCCCTCCCACCTGCCTCTGCCTCTAAACTGCCCAAAATGGAGATCATGGAAACAATTGGTAATGATGTCATCATATCACCACCAACTATTTCCAGGTGCCACGCACAGCACCACAAGCGCTTTTCTTGGTGAGAGATGGCCCCGCGAGGTGGTTGGGAGCAGCCATCTTGGAAGCTGCAGACCTTACTCTGGTTGTATTCCTGTTGTGAGTGTTCACAGTTTGAATTTTCAATTGAGGGTTTTATATATATAGTTTTTAGATCAGTGCTTTTATATAATATTTTGTCCTAATCTTGCTTTCTGTCAGAGATGTTTCATGGTTGTGCAATTGCTGCAGTCCAAGAATGCCAGTTTGCATTCCAGGACTGTGATTTGATCACATCACAATGACAGCACGTCCTGCTTGATGGTCACTTCTGGCTATGACATCACTTCCAGGAAATGACATCATTTTCAGTGGGTCCCAACACAAATGCCATTCAAATATGTGGATCCCAGTTTAAAACGTTTGAGAACCACTGTGATAGGGTTCTCACACTATTGGGCAACAAATTTCTTAATGAATGCTGCCACAGCTCAAACTTGCCTAGAAGCTACATTCTCTGCCCAGCGTGTCCTTGATCGTAAATGCAGATGGGTGTGCACAGGTAGGACTTATGTAATGGCGAGGGGAGAACACTCTGACCTTGCTGAAACACATTTCGTGATTACTTCATATGCCAAAGCTACACCCTGTATTGCAAACAGGTTTTGGGGCTCAGTCCTGCCATTGATTTTGTGAAGCACATTCGCGCAGGCAACTCTCAAGCTTAACTTGAGAGCAATTGCTTGGAAAGTCAGAAAACAGATGCACATTTCCCTGGCTTACCTGAGTGCTAACCGTAATCTGTGTTTACCCTTGTCATCTCCACGGATGCACAGATCCAATTACATTTTGTTCAAGGTATTATGATTTCTGTTTAGAATTTCCCTTAATGGATTGTTTAGCGTGGGGTGTAAGGCCATTCTTTGGCAACATTCTTTGGCCATAGCCTTAGCTGGGCAAGCCTATTTGCATAATGATTGAAACTAACCACCGGTGTTTTTAACTCCCATGCCAAGATTTTCTGTTCAGATATGTTCTAATCAATGAGCACAGTCAGGTAAGCCAAAGGCAGCAGCAATGGAGCCTCCTGCTAACTAATCACAAACCACCTGAAAGGACCATACCATTTAAAATGATTGAGAAACAACTCGTGTCTCTGGGTTTCACAATGATTTGTGGCATTGTTGCCAGTCCCGTCTGTCCACAAACATAAATTTAGCACTTTCCCCTCAAAAGCCAGGCTGTGGTACTAAGAATATAAAATAGTAATGTATGGTAATGATAGGGTACTAGGGTATACTATTTGCATCCTGGACAAATGTGTCCCAGTCATTAGCATGCTTGGACATTAATGTCTGGGGTTTTCATGTGTGTCCCAGTTATTTGCATCCCATTACAACTGGGCAACAAACAAACTATAACTAGACAACAAACCCCATGTTATATATCTTAAGCCTCTTATCCCAGCTCTAACGCTAACCCCAACCCTACCTTTGTGCAGAGGCATAACTAAAGAAGTGCAGGGGGGTGCAATTGCACCGAGCAACAAGCTTTAGGGGAGCAACAAGCTGAACTTGACACTAGTGGCCAAATTGGTGAAAGCCTTGGTATATATGAATAATACCATCATGTTATATATCATTCAATGCAAAATTTAATGCAGAATGCAATGAAACAAATTGGAGTATAATATTTTCATTCCATCAAAAGTTATGGCCAACTCCCCCCCCCAAAAAATGAACATATAACCGTGATGTCACTTCCTGTTGTGATGTCACTTTCCAGGTCATCATTTTGCCCTCTGCACCAGGCTATACTTTCATTAGCTACACCAGTACCTTTCTGTTTTCAACATGTAAAATATAATAATAATAATACTTGTATTTATATACTGCCTTTCTTAGGTCACCAGATTTCAATAATGACTATAACTCAAGGCGGTTTACATAGGCAGATTTTATTCAGAAACCCGAAGGTTTTTACAATGTTTACAGAAATGTTCTATCTTTCAGGAACTACACACATACAGATGGATCTTTCTGGATTTAGTCCTTCTTTCTGGCTACCCGTTTGTCGTCTTGCTGGCTGATAAGCGGCTTCCCTGCTCCCACCAGAGAAGCGGCTGAACTTCGGCACAACTCCCCCTCACAGAAGGCAGCCGAAGCTCAGCTGTTAATCAGTCGCAATTAACTAGGTCTGCCGCTCACAGAGACTTCCGGCTGTCCCGAACTGGCAACCTTCAGATCTTCAGCTCTTATCTTCAGGCAAACAGAGGCATTAACGCTCTCGACTATATACATTTAAAAATATATATCTAATTTTTTAGATATATTTAAAAAATATACACACAAATGTCCAGGTACGCAAATGTCCAGAATGCGAAAAGAACATGCAGATGTCCAATACTGGGGCACGCTGACAGGATACGACACTCTGGTTCTGTGCATGATACTCATATTCTAAATATTTGCCCTGGGGGCAGAGTTCACCTTTCAGCCTAAATTATGCCTGAGTGTTGCTGTGAAAACAAAACAGGAGATATTGCCTTGAGCTTGTTGGTAGGTAGGTAGGTAGGTAGGTAGGTAGATGAAATTGATTAAGCACTGCCTCTGCTGTAGAGATGACATGAAATGCAGTGAACAAATGAAAGCAAGAGCATCACTGATGTTCTGTAATCTTTTTAATCTGCCATGATATTTACATGTTACTTGTAACATTTGCAGGAATGAGTCTCAAAACAAACTGTCAGTTCCCTATCCTGCCAAATAAAGAGAACAAAGTCCTAAGAACAAGATGAGATGTTGAGACTATGATAAATTTTGTGAGAATTGAGTTATAATATGTGGTGAAAAGCACAAAGCCAAATGAAGAACCTTAGAAAGAATCATATGTGATTTTTTTTGCGACAATGTTGCAATGTTGCTGCAGCGGTCGGGCTTTCGCCATTACGCAACGGGAGGCAGCGAACACGCTGCCGATCACCACGGAAACCCTCCCAGCGAGCAAAGAAACTCCGCCCAGCGAACCAGTAGGATGACGCCACTGGATATGACCCCAGAAGAGAAGGGCTCTTTGTTAATTAAGCATTTTTAAAAAGTTTTTCTTAGGCAAGGCAGATTCAGCCATGAGATCTGCAAGCCAATCTCATTTGCTCTGAGATAAGATCTCCCTCATCCTGGGAAGTGTGATTAATCACTTCCGTTTTGCACTTTTCACTTTGCTCCAGGGCGAAGGGAAGAGGTCTTAGCTAACTGATACTAATTGCTCTAAGCCCCTGGAGAATGAGAGAAGCTTTTTTAAAGGCTGAATTCTAATTAACAGCTAGCAGATAAAAAGGCTCCACCAGTACATCATTGTCAGAGCAATCCTATGTATTTTTACACAGAAGTAATTCCTAGTTTGTCTGATGGAGCATAATCAGCGACAGGATCTACAAACGACCTGGGGGAACGCTGGGCGGGACGTAGGCGGGACATCCAGGTGATTGGCAGCCCATCCACGGCGATCTGCAGCTGCCCTGGCCTCGGGGGGGGGGCTCCTGCTCACTGCGGAGGACAGGTGAGGGTCGCGCTGGGTGCCTGGGCGAGCAGCGGTGGGGCGCACTAACCAGGGGCAGGCCAGGACAGCTGCAGAACGCTGCGGACAGGCAGCCAATCACGCGGAAGCCCCGCGTAAGTCCTGCGTAAGTCCCGCCCAGCGTTCCCCCAGGTCGTTTGTAGATCCCGTCGCTGAGCATAATCCTTTAACAGCCCTGCATCCTGAAATGGGGGTGTCACAGGGGTCTCTTCAAGGTAAGGGAACATTTGCTTCCTTATGGCATTTGACACATTTGCGTCCTTGTGACGTTTGACACAGTCCCCCATCAAAGGCTGCTGAAGAAACTTCATAGTCAGGGAATAAGCGGGCAGGTCCTCTTATGGATCCAGAGGGCCAAGGAAACAGAGAGTGGGGGTCAATGGGCAATTTTCACAATGGAGAGAGGTGAAAAGTGGAGTGCCCCAGGGATCTGTCTTGGGGCCCGTGTTTTTCAACTTATTCATAAATGACCTGGAGACAGGGATAAGCAGCGAGGTGGCCAAGTTTGCAGATGACACTAAACGTTTCCGGGTGGTAAAAACCAGAAAGGATTGTGAAGAGCTCCAGAAGGATCTCTCCAAGTTGGGGGAATGGGCAGCCAAATGGCAGATGCGTTTCAACATAGACAAATGTGAAGTGATGCACATTGGGGCAAAAAACCAAAACTTCACCTATAGGCTAATGGGTTCTGAGCTGTCTGTGACAGCTCAGGAGAGAGATCTTGGGGTGCTGGTGGACAATTCAATGAAGGTATTGACCCAGTGTGCAGCAGCAATTAAGAAGGCCAATTCTATGCTTGGGGTAATTAAAAAAGGGGTTGAGAATAAAACAGCCAATATTATCATGCTATTGTGCAAATCGATGGTAAGGCTGCACCTGGAATATTGTGTCCAGTTCTGGTCGCCGCATCTCAAAAAGGACATAGTGGAGCTGGAAAAGGTGCAGAAGAGAGCGACAAAAATGATTACAGGGCTGGGGCACCTCCCTGATGAAGAAAGACTGCAGCGTTTGGGGCTCTTCAGCCTAGAAAAAAGGCGCCTGAGGGGGGACATGATTGAGACATACAAAATTATGCATGGAAGGGATAGAGTCGATAAAGGGATGTTCTTTTCCCTCTCTCAAAACACCAGAACCAGGGGGCATCTGCTAAAACTGAGGGTTGGGAGAGTTAAAACAGATAAAAGGAAGTATTTTTTTACCCAGCGGGTAGTTAATCTGTGGAACTCTTTGCCACAGGAGGTGGTGATGGCATCTGGTCTAGATGCCTTTAAGAGGGGATTGGACAGATTTCTGGAAGAAAAGTCCATTGTGGGCTATAGGCAATGATGGGTTGTAGCCTCCTTACATTAGTAGTAGGCTACTTCAGAGTACTGGGTGCAAGGGAGTGGCAACAGGATGCAAGCATCTTGTTGCCTCATGCCACCCTGGGGCACCTGGTGGGCCGCTGTGAGATACAGAAAGCTGGACTAGATGGGCCTTTGGCCTGATCCAGCAGGGCTCTTCTTATGTTCTTATGTTATCCCAGGCTGCATTGCAGCTGCATCATTACTAGAAAGTTAGTGAGGATTGGGCTGAATGTATGTTCAGGATTGCAGAGCAAAGGGTAAGTCTCACTGGACTCAGTTGAGCTGACTTCTGAGTAGACGTGCCTAGGATTGCACTGTTAATTTCTTTCCACTTGATTCTCATAGACTAGATGACTGACAGTGGAATGCTTGAACTGACTGATCAATGTGTCTTTTACACCTGTCACCACACAACACTGCAACGACTGACAGATAAACATTTATCAAGTCCCAGTCGGTAGTTTCTGCTCACAGCCAGCAGTGTTATAGCCAGCAATGCAGAAACAAAGTTAAAAGAACATAAATGGCAGGGACTGCAACACACCTATAAACACTGCAAAGATCATAGGAGCAGTGATAATAACTAAGCGTGAAATCAATTTGACTTTGCATGAGATGAGAGCCGGGGATTTGGGGGGCCCTTGATGAGGCTGCACCACAGACCAAGGTTAGAATTCTTTTTTCTGAGCAATACAACCTGGAAACACTGCAGTGCAGGCAGTGGTGGGATTCAAATAAATTAACAACTGGTCCTATGACGTCATAGCCAGAGCCAAAAAAACCCTGAAGTCAGCCAAGGTAAGCGAGTGGGCGGGGCCCGGCCATTTAAGAACCGGTTCTATAAAACCTGGGCAAACTCCCTGAATCCCACAGTGAATGTGGGGGTTGTGGTGGCAAGGGGCCAACCATGTGAATTTCCCTGGCGAAAAGTGGGTTCAAAGACAGAAAAAGGGCTGTGGAACAGGCCCTTAACATGCAAGGGAGGAAAGGAGCTGGGCAAGGGAATCCAGCTGACTTTCTTCTTAGAAGGAGACCAGAATTAGGGGCACCTGGAGAAAGAAGTGGCCCAAGAAGTGTGGCTGTTCAGCTGTGCTGGCTTCAGCAGCTTGGTAGTGCTCTGGGAAAAAAATTAGGGAGAAGCCTGGAAGAAAAGGATGTCCTGGAGAGTTGATGTCCTTGGTGTTGGCTGGCTTGGTGATTCTCAAATGGAGGCTGGAATGGGGGTGTGATTTGCCACAGAACCAGCAGATTAGCAGTCCACACTCAGTGAGGCAGGGTAAAGATGTGGCGTGAAGGATGAAGAATGAATGTGGACTACAGAAAAAACATGAGGCTGTGTCTAAAGCCAAGGGCTTCTGTAAGTTTGCATCTCGTGTAATCCTATAGGATTTTTAGGTGAGTTGGCTGAGGCTGCAATCCTATACCCACTTTCCTGGGAGTAAGCCCCATTTAACACAATGGGACTTACTTCTAAGTAGACATGCATAGGATTGTGTCCTCAGTCAAGAGGTCTTTTATTGATAGCCAGGGACTCCAGTGAGTTCTGCCTTTGTCCCACCACCCAGCTGAGGGTGTCATAGTTGGTTGGATGGCTGCTGGATCATCTCCTAAATTACGCTTCATCATGAAGTTGGTGAGGACATTTGGAGGTGTGAAGCTTTCCTTTGTCTTACAAACGTTGCTGTTTGCATCTCAGTTGTCTGAGAAATGGCTAGGCTCACAAACTATAAATTGTGCTGTTCCAGCAAGATTTAGAGCAGGAAACCTTCATCTCCATTTTAGAGGTGTGACATCTGCATTAACATTTAAGCTGTAAACAAGCTGCTTTCAAATCTGTATTACTGAATACCAAAGATCAATTAAGCAATGCAGGGGTGCTGGTGATGATTATATGGTTCAAATGGAAAAACCAGAACTGTGGCCTTCTTGGCCTGTGAATCTGTGTGGCCTCTTGTCAGCAGTCCTTCTAATAGTCCATCTAATTAGTTCTTCCATTAGTCACATCACTGTTTTGTCCCTTTGCTCTCCAGGCAGGCATGTACTGTAGCCCCAAGTACAAGTGATTAAATGCATATCTCCTGCATGCCTTGAATGAAACAGAAATAAAATATTGACCATGTAACAATGGGAAGGGGCAGCACTAACTGTTGCTATTTAAAGAAAGATGGGTGAGACTTAAGAGGTCCCATAAAATGGAAGTCTGGCCCTGGTATTCAGGGCTAAGAGATGCTCACTGGAATATGGTCTTCTACGTATATCAGGATGGGCTAGATGTCTGGGGCTTGTAGGAGCCAGATGTTGAAACCCTTCCATGATGAGCTGCACCTGCCTGAATTCCCTCTTCTATACAATGGTTAAAGGTATAGGCACTATATCCCAGTTTGCATCTGGTAACCATATACTTACTGCCTTTCTTGGTCATTGGGTTGCTCCTTTGACTTTAATTCAAGGCAGTTCACATTGGTAGGCTTTTTAAAAAAACTTCAAGGGTTTTTCTTTTTTACAAATCTTCCAGAACAACTACATTCAGATGGATCTTCCTTGCTGGTCTTCCTTGCTGGCTAAACTATTGCCTCCCACGCTAGCTGATAATTGGCTGATAAACGGCTTCTTCGCTCTCACCAAAGAAAGTTGGCCCAACACAACTCCTCTCCCACAGAAGGCAGATGAAGGCAGCTCAGCTTATCATTTGCATTCTCAAGGTCTCACCGCTCACTGCAGCTTCTGGGGTTCTCAAACTAGTAACTTTTGGGTCTTATCTTAGAGCTTATCAGCGGCTCTGCCCTCTGGAGCAGACCTTCTGCCCTATCACTGCTCACCAATATCACTGCTTTATTTTGTCGTTTCTCTAAGGAGCTCAGTTGAGGACAGTTATCATAGTGGTTATCTAATTTTATCTTCACAAGCCCATGTGAGGTAGGTTAGACTGTGAAATAGTGACTGCGCCAAGTTCATCCAATGACCTTTGTAGCTAAGCACCAGTTTGAAGAATTAGAGTTACGTACATCCAAAGCCAATGTTCCTTGGCCATTGCATCACACAGAGTATGATTGCATCACATTTTTTTTCACAGAGGAGAAATAGCTTGATCTGAATTAATACTAGATGTGTGTGTGTGTGTGTGTGCGCGCGTGCGCGCGTGCGTGCACAAGCATGTGTGCATGTACGCACGCACGCACGCACACACAGGAGATGAGATTAGTTATCAGGCATGCCTGATATCTCATCTCATCTTTTTGTGTATTGCTACATCAACAATATCTGAACAAACACTTCCTGCAAGTTAAGAAAAACACCACCATTTTTCTGAGTGACCAGTTTGAGTTGGAGGGTAAATCAGTTCCAAATGTTTGATTTTTTTTCCTCCCTCCCTCTGCTCTGACACAGTCAGAAATTAGCCTCTGTCCATCTTATGGAATGAGAAAAAAAGAATGACTGTGTCATATAACTGTGTCAAAGAATGAGCCATATACAGCCTTTTAATAATTGGGTAGCAGAATAAATGGGCCCACTGATTGTGTTTTGAGAATTCTTTCACAGCTGTCATACTGTAGAAACACGTCAAATGGAGTGTGATTTGAATGTTAGCCAGACTTCTGATGAATGAGTCAATTTACAAGTGCTAGAAACATAAACATCTCAGTGTGCTTGGCGTGACTGAGTTTAAATCAATTTTAGATATACCACACATAAAAGGATGGTAAATCTAAAGATATCAGTATTAACAGACCATATTGATCAAGGCTGTTACCAAAACACTCTGGCCTTGATCCAACTGTGTGAGTACACAGGAGCCAGAAATGCCGGCATGTAGCTTTGTCGGCTAAACAGCAACTGTGCAGACCAGCCATTTGGCAGGAAATGAGAGTAGGCTAAACTCTGCCCCCCCCCCACATTCTCCTTCCTGAACAGTTGATCGCTGCTATTGCTTATTATCTGATGAAGCTCTCTCTCTCTCTCTCTCTCTCTCTCTCTCTCTCTCTCTCTGTGTGTGTGTGTGTGTGTGTGTGTGTGTGTGTGTGTGTGTGTTGTGAGTGAAGTCTTAGCTGCTGGATTGGGCTGGGGAATTGTATGCACAGCAGCCATCTGAACATATAATGCCCCTAATTGACTAGGGATTACAAATGACCCAATCCTAATGGGTGTTTACAGCGGTGGATCTCCTGATCAGTTGTTGCAAGTACTGCTGCGGTGTTGCAAACGCCAAGGTGACATTGTGTGCTGCAGGGCTGAAGGCGCAAATGGCTGGAGGCCCCGCACACATAACAGCAGCTCTTGGACACCACACCAATGTTGGTAAGATGGTGGCAGGGGCAGTTCAAGGGTGGGATGGTGCGGATTTTGGTGGCGCTAGCATATACCAGTTACCATTCTTGTTTCTTGGCCCAACACCACCACCCCTGTCTGTCCTTTGCTTTATGCCAGCATAATAGCTGCCATAGGTCCAAGGAGACCCATAGACAGCAAGGCAGCCTACAGAGAAGAAAGTGAAAAATATTTTTTTACCTCTCCTGGTCTGTCCGGCATGGTTGCATTGTATAGGATGTTGTGAGGGGGGATAGGATTGGGCCATCACAGCAGTCACTTAGGCTGAAATCAATTTGTTGTTGTTCAGTCATGTCCGACTCTTCGCGACCCCATGGACCACAGCACGCCAGGCCTCCCTGTCCTCCACTAGCTTCCGGAGTTCGCCCAATTTCATGTTCATCACTTCGGTGACACTACCTAACCATCTCATCCTCTGCCGTCCCCTTCTCCTTTTGCCTTCAATCTTTCCCAGCGTGAGGGTCTTTTCTAAAGAGTCCTCTCTTCTCACGAGGTGGCCACAGTACTTGAGCTTTAGCTTCAGGATCTGTCCTTCCAGGGAGCAATCAGGCTTAACTTCCTGGAGGATTGACTGATTGGATCTCCTTGCAGTCCAGGGGACTCTCAAGAGTCTTCTCCAACACCATAATTCAAAAGCATCTATTCTTCGGCGCTCTGCCTTTCTTATGGTCCAGCTCTCACAGCCATACATTGCTACTGGGAAAACCATAGCCTCGACTATGCGAACCTTTGTTGGCAGGGTGATGTCTTGGCTTTTTATTAAGTTGTCTAGGTTCGCCATAGCTCTCCTCCCAAGAAGTAAAGAAGGACCATTGATTTATGAAAACATAAAAAAGCCCTACTGAACCCCATAAGAAAGGCTAGGGCCACATAGTCCAGCATCATGTTTACCACAGTGGCCCACCAGTTTTCCCATCATTTGCCTGCCATTGATCCTCTGAAGTGGGTATTCAGTTTCCACTGATGCATATTACATATACAGTAGTGGCATATTGCAGTTTAACCTGGTGATAGCAAACAGCTATCATGTCTAATAGACATTGATAAATCTGTTCTCCATTACTATGTCCAATCTTAAAGCCATCCAAGCTAATAGCCATTTGTGCTTACAAATTCCATATACTAATTATGTGTAGTGTGAAGTACTTCCTTTTATCCAGCCTAAATCGCCCATCAATCAGTGTCATTGCCTGACTTCTGGTTCTAGTATTGTGAGAGAAGAAAAACCCTCTACCCACTGCACACCATGCATAATTTAATCAAGGATTGGGCTGACTGGCGGAATGCATTGCAACAGCGGAAGGCACACTGTTGCAAAATGGCTGCCAATGGCATGTGCACTGCTTAGTTGGTGGCCATTTTGCTGCAATGCCACTGCTGGTTCCCAGTGCACCTGCCAGACCAGGTAAAGCAGTTCTGGGTGTGGGGAGAAGTAGCAGCAGGTGGCGGAAGGGATAGATCAAACAGCAATGGCTTGCACTGGATCCTATCCCCTCTTTTTAAAAACCTCCCTCCCCCTTTCTTATCCTAGGACTTGTGCCAGCTAAAGAGCTGTTGCAGGTTCTAGGAAACTCATTGGTGAGTAGGAGGCTTCTGGAGGGGATGATTTTTTAAAAATAAATAGCAATCCTTGGATCTGTTCCTATTTTAATGTTTGTTTTATGCTTAATGTTTTAAACGTTGTTTTGATTGAATTTTATGTTGTAAGCTGCTTTGAGTGCTCTTAAGTGTGAGAGACAGGCAGGATACGATTTAGAAATAAATAAATAAAAATTAAAATGATGTATTAATTTAGCCTCTGTTCTGTTGGATTTGTTGTAAGATTTCCTCTAGCAATACTCCAGCTGTTCTTCCTGTTTCACTGCTCCTAGCTGTGAAGTAAACAATGGAGCTAAGTTAGCTCTATAGGAAGGAATAGAATGCTTTGGAGCAGTTGTGTCTCCCTTTCCCGAAGATAAAAATTTATCTTATTTTTATCCCAAAGATTTACCCAGAAGATTAAAAAAGGGCATTGGTAGAACTGACAGCCATGTTGGCAGGAACATTTCCCAGAGCCATCAGGAAACCATCTGGATCCATTAGTCACCAAGGACTAATAGGTCCTCCACCCCTGTAGACTTGGCTGTTGCTTATTCATAGTCTAAACCTAAGCAGGCAGTGACCTGATCATAACAAAGGACTGATGTTAACAACTCCACCCCTAGATCACCTGCATCCTGCCCAGAATAGAAAATTAATCAGGAGTTTTCCATATTGCACATATGGGACCAGTATACAAACCAGTATAGGCTCATATTTGTCATGGTGGTCATGAAATCCTTAGCTGCTCCAGACAAGGTATTCATTTAGATGGCACTTTGGCTACTTGCCTGGCTCAAGGCTTTGGGGCAGGGTAGAGAATCAATCAACCGATCCATCCATCACTCAAACATGACATTTTTTTCTGTTGCTATATGTTCTCCTGCAACCTAGGTGATAGCAGGGTAGTTTACATTTCTCTTCAACAGTAACCACAGTTTTGACAATACAAAAGACGTACATTTCATTTCTTTGTTGGACTATGAAGGTGAAGAAAAGATCAAGCTAACAACATCTGCAGTGACTAATTTGACATATTATACGGAACCTGCCCAATGCATTGTGACTGAAGGAAAATTAATGAGTATCAACTCTATGTCTCCACTGGGATAAATCAGAGATGAAAGGAACTAGAAATGTTTCAAACACACTCATTTTTGCATGGAGAACTACTAGCCTTTCAACTGTTTTTTCCCCCTCCTACATTGTCTAACACAATAGCCCCCCCCCCACATATTGCATTCATGTAGCTCTCATCTATTTTATTGTTAACTCCAGATGGTGTTTTATAGATCCAATACATTTTGGGGCACTGGAGGTAACACAGGAAAATCTTTAACCCATGCAAGCCAATCATTTCTCATTTACATTAACTTTCGTCTTCTATCAGAGTAGGAGGGAGGGATGGGTGTTCAGTAGGTATCATGATTTATACTTGTGTTTAATAATGTGAAATTCCAACCTCATTCTGGTATCTTCCTTGGGGGTTGTGCAAGGGTAATAGGCTACCCGAGAATGCCAGATGCAGGGGAGTGGCAGTGAGATACAAGAGTCTAGTTGTCTTATGTGCTCCCTGAGGCATCTTCTGGGCCTCTGTGAGATACAGGAAGCTGGACTAGATGGGCCCTTGGTCCCATCCAGCAAGGCTTTTCTTATGTTCTTAATTTAAACAGCACTTTTTGTGCTTGGAAATTGATTGTATCTCAATCAGATTTTCCTACAGAAATGGGGATTGTGCTGTACCCTGATACAAAACTTAGCCCTGAGAGTATTTCTCAGTATGGGAAATAAAAGTGTACTTAAAAATATTATTCTATTCCTTACACAAATTTGGCAGACCCACACTTCTAAATAAGATCATGTCTGTGCTTCTGCAACAATTGTTACTTAAATGAGAAAGTATTTGAAATAATCCTGTGTTTTCAATTTCGCTATCTTGCATAAAACATATGCAGCCTTGTCTACTGAGGAGCAGGCTGCAATGATCAACCTTTGCTCAGCATCCGTGGCAAAAATCCTCCCACCCTTGCAAAAGAAAGGCCTTGATTAATGATTACGGAAACAAACATGAACAGCTTCCCCACGTCTTCTCTTTCTTGGTGCCTATTTATTGTAGGGAAAGATGAGATGAGATATTTAGAATGGAAGGTTCTTTCATTTCTTCTTGTTCCTGAAAGTGAGATTTGCTGAAATGGTTGCCAACTTGAGAAGGGTGTTTTGGTATTAGGGTATTTGCACCCTGGACATTTGTGTCCTCGTGACATGTGTCCTGGTCATTGGTGTCCCTGGACATTTGTGTCTTTTTTGTGTCCCGCTATAAATGGGCATGGAGGGACATGGTGGCGCTGCGGGTTAAACTGCTGTTGCTGGGCTTTCTGACTGGAAGGTTGGGAGTTCGAGACCATGCGACCAAGTGAGCTCCCATTGCTTGTCCCAGCTCCTGCCAATCTAGCAGTTCGAAAGCAGCTAAAAATGCAAATAGATAAATAGGGACCACTTCGGTGGGAAGGTAACGGCGTTCCATGCACTACAACGTATAGTCATGCCGGCCAAATGACCACGGAAGCTTGTCCTCAGACAAATGCTGGCTCTAAAGGCTTAGAAACGGAGATGAGCACCACGCCCCTACAGTCGGTCACGACTAGACCGTTCAGTCGTGGGGAAATCTTTACCTTTATAAATGGGCAAGAAAACCTGTTATGTATCCTAATTCGTATCTCAGCCCTAACCCTAATCCAGTGCATCTTTATACAGTATATATATAATATATATAATATATATATTCCTTATATATATATATATAT
>JAJKFI010000019.1:17055375-17076399 GCA_029204185.1 Lerista edwardsae
ACACACACACACACACACACACACACACACACACACACACACACACACACACACACACCTGATTTTATATATATAGATTGATGACTCACAATTCCTTCACTGATGTGCACCAAGAATTCTATTAGGGAAGAGATTGGATGTAGTCCAGGACACTGTAAAGAATGTATGCACTGTTCTGAAGTACGGTATATTGATTATGATATATGTACATGTGTGAAATTTAACTCAAATATTTTTCTTTTAAAGAAATCCAAAGTGATGTTTATTCATAATGTCAGCATGCACACATGAGTGTCACTAGACCACACAAGAGGGTGATGGCACCAGGCACAGTTGCATAGAAGAGTCTAGCAGGCGTGCAGAAGATTAATTGAAGCAAAAGTATTCAGTATTCCAATATATTTCAGGCTGTACATCTTCATGGGAGAATCTAAATAAAGAAATGAAATACTTGTTAAAATGGTTACAGAAGAACACTACAAATACACATTTTTAAAAAAATAAATGCTTGTTTGGTTAAGTAAATCATCTGTGCATTTTCTGGATCTCTCCGTGTTAACTAGACAAATGTGTGTAATGTCTTGTTCCACCAATAGAGGGAGCTTATTTTGCTTCTGTATTTCAATCTAGGTCAAACAAAGGGAGAGGCACAGCAATGAGGTGATGTACATATTTTAGGAAGGCTGACACTGTAATCTAAAATGGGTTGGATGTTTGCAACAATAGTCATAAGCAGTGCCTAGTGACAATCTTTAGGCAGCCGCAAGTGATGATCCAGGTGGGGAAGTATGTGGTGGGTTGTTCAGACTCACTGAAGACAGTTTGCAAAGAAAATGGAAGATGCTCACAAAAAGAAGGGAGGGACCCAGATCAAAGGGATACATTGAGAGGATTCCAAGCAGCATCCTGGAAGCCTGGCATGACTGTGGCCTGGATTTTGCCTTTTTTTGATTTACTATTTGTGAAGGCAATCAGCTCCACGTGGAAGAAAATATTATTGCTGTCAAGATCTAAATGTGAAAGCTGTTCTTTCTCCTTTGAGCATTTTTACCTTGCTGGAGTGTAACAGGCCAATCCAGAACTGCCTGGCAGCCCGTGTGAGCAGTGGTTACCAAGTGGTTACTGCCAAGTGGTTACTGTCGCGGGAGGCTTCCCAGAGAAAGGGGATGTTCGTCCCCTTCCTTTGGGGTAAGGGCACAGCACAGGCGATGCGTCTACTCGCCTAGCTGGCACAGAGGTGAGGGCCTCTGTGTAGGGCCACGCAGCCCTACCTGCAGGTTGGGAACCAGGCAGTGGTGTCATCCTACTAGTACGCTGGGCGGGACATCCAGGTGATTGGCAGCCCGCCCGTCGCGTACCGCAGCGTTACGCCGTTTGTGTAACGTACGCAAGCAACGGCGTAACGCTGCGGTACGTGACGGGCGGGCTGCCGATCACCCGGATGTCCCGCCCAGCGAACTGGTAGGATGGAACCAGGGGTGAAAGTCGCCACCGTTCTCCACTCCTCCTACTCCACCCAGGAATGCCATCCTGCCCTGCCCAAAAAAGTATGTGACGCTGGTGAGCAGTGCACTCACCACTTGCCAACTTGCATTGCCACCTCTGGGCCTTCCTGAGGCTTTACCGCCAATGCTGGAGGTGCCAGGAGGAATCTCATATAACTAGGGGTGTGGGGTTTTGGAGATATTTTTTTCCCAAAATGTCTGGATTAAAATAGCAAATTACCATGTTATGTGTTCTATTCAGATTTTTTTAACCCCCAAAAGATGGTGTTTTGTGTTTTTATTCTACATTCTCATTCCAAGTTCTCATTTTTCTTAATTTTCAATGCTTTAAAAGTGTTCTAGGTAGGTGATATAGTGTCGGCAGATGTAGTATTATTTCTAAATGGAAAAGTAATCCTTTTTAATTTCCGGAGAATATCTTAAACACCAAAAGGTGGTGTTTTGTGTTATGGGTTTTTAACAACACACACACACACACACACACACACACACACACACACACCTCTCTACTATAACAGCTATTGGAGGGGGACCTCAGGAGCTGAAAGCAGCAGGCTAACGGGCCAATCCTATCCAACTTTCCAGTGCTGATGCAGCTGCAATGCAACCCCAAGGTAAGGGAACAAACATTCCCTCATCTTGAGGAGACCTTGGTCCCCACCCCTCCACTGCAGGATGCAGTACATGTCCTGTTGGCATGGCTACATTGGTGCTGGAAAACTGGATAGGATAAAGGCCCTAAGATGATGTAAAGCCTTGCTGGCTCAGGCTCATTGTCTATCAAACCCAGTATGATTTTTCCCCACATGGACCTACCAGATTCTTCTGGAAAGTCCATAATCAGTAGTGATTTAAAAGGTTTTATGTAACACACTCACAGCTAAACCTAAGAGGTACAAATTCTGGGGGGGGGGAGGGGAAACATTTATTTATTGGATTTTTATACCGCTTTTCTAAAAATCCAAAGTGGTGTACATAAAACATAAAAACATTAAAATAGTATATTAGTTTAAAAGCAGTTAAAACCATTAATATAGAAAAAATAAAATTAAATAGAGACCATAATATGGAGAAATCTTAACTTCTTGAAAGAGGAAGGGCAGAACAGGTGAGGGGGAAAGTGAGCTGCACATAAATATACAGCACATTCGCATTATATACAGATAACAGAATTACCTCAGGGCAGGAGGATTGGAGAGGGAACAAAGAATTTGAGGTACACAAGAGCAAAACAGGGAGATTAGGCTTGGAGAAAACAGAAACTCCAGTTGAAAGTGAACATGCAGCGGCAGCTTGACTCACTATAATTTAGAGATGAGCCACAATGAAGGAACTACTGCGCAATCCTAGGCAGGTTCCTTAGAAACTAGGGGTGGGTGGGTGTGCTGGACTTAATCCTTACCAAGGGGGAAGAATTGGTTGAAGAAGTGGCAGCGACTTTCCGTAAAAGTGACTGTGTCATCTTGATACTGAGGGTAAGGAAAGCCTGGATCGGTGGGTTAAACCCAGCAACCCATGTGGATCAACTCAGATCTGTGCCAGCTCATTTGCTGGTACAAGTCTGCATTGGCCCATGAAGGCAGATGTGCACTGCGGCCAAGCAGCCCTCCTCCTCGACCCATTCTTCTCCAGCCACACAGGGTTCTGGAGCCTCCCTTCAGCAAGTCTCCAACCCTCACCCAGCTGTTTCTCATCCCTGGCCCTTTACTTTCCTTATGGTCCCCTGGCCTGGGCTGATCACTTCCTAGTTCCACCCACCCAGCCTGGTTGTCTTCTGGGTCCTAAGCCTTATTTTCTGGGAGGTGGGAAAGTTCCTGTGGACACTTGCTGCAACTTGCTACTCCCAGCCACTCCTGCACTTGCAGGGGTGCTCTGCTCAATGGCCTGGGCCATCCCTGCTGAGCCCTTTCTGGCCTGCACCTGGCCCTGTTCCTCCTGGCTGAGATCAGTGTACTACTTTTCGAAGGTATGGCAATATGAATAGCACAGGGCAACATCTTCCAAAGCAGCCAGGATGGTGTAGTGGTTCGGTGGACTTAGATCTGGAAGCAGTGGCATTCCTAGAGAGGGAGCAAAGCGCTATCTTTTTCAGGCTCCGGAATGCCCCCTCACCTTCATAGACATTCATGGCTGAGAAAGCAAAGCGAATGAGACACCTCCGCTTTGCTTTTGCAGCCATGAATGGCTCTGAAGGCAAGGAGGAGAGGCTGTTTTACGCAGGCATTCAGGAGCCTGAAAAACATAGTGTTTCCTCCCCCAGGAATGCCACTGCCTGGAAGATCCAGGTTCAAAACCTGGATGAAGGCTTCAGTCATGAAGCTTCCTGGGTGAACTATCTTCCTGGGCCAGTCACTATCTCTCAGCCTCACCTACCTCACAGGGTTGTTGTGAGGACAAAAGGAACTGTGGTGTTTCTTGGAGGAAGGACGATGTAAAAATAAATAAAATAATAGGCAGGAAATATATGTTGATTGGCCTAAAATGCACTGCTCCTATTGTTCAGAATGGCTGTCAATCATACTGGACAAAGTACACTGTATGGAATCAGCACTAATATAAGGGCCACCCAGCCACACACACACACACACACACACACACACAGAGAGAGAGAGAGAGAGAGAGAGAGAGAGAGAGAGAGTGCTCTATCACACAGATAATCCACAGTGAGGAAACTAATTACACACTGGAACTTTTATTTTTGTTCAGTGTTTTCCTCATTTAGCATTTGTATTTTTGCTCCTAATTATGCCTGTTATATTAGGTAGCAGTCTCTGGAGTCAGCATTTAACTGAGAATTCCCTCTTCATGAATCATGATAATGTGCATTACTGTTTACACAGCAATGAAAAT
The DNA here is from genome assembly GCA_029204185.1 of Lerista edwardsae. Classification (NCBI taxonomy): domain Eukaryota; kingdom Metazoa; phylum Chordata; class Lepidosauria; order Squamata; family Scincidae; genus Lerista; species Lerista edwardsae. The sequence continues at coordinate 17,059,731 of JAJKFI010000019.1, forward strand.
TATCAAGATGAATGGAGGGTGGAGAAGTCCTCTTCATATTCATCAAAATAGAGCTCCTGGCATGAGAGCCGCTGATAATTAATGAAGCAGATAAACCTTATTCAGAAATTGGCAAAGCTTTTGAAAATGAAGCCTTTTTTATTTTTTTACTTAAGGAGGTTGGATAGAGAATCATTTAATATAAAATTATGCCAAATAAATGATAGTAGAATTAGAACAAATACATAATATATTTGCACACACCAGTCAACATATGTTGATTAACTTTACTAACAAGTGTAAATTTTAATGAGCCATTAACTTGCTTGGAAATATAAACTCATGCATTTCCAAAATTGATCTTTTTCTTTCAACCTCCCCATTGAGCTATGTGTTTATTCTAATATTTGTATTAAAGCCATAATTAAACTAAGGCCTCATCATATCAATCAAGGGCCCACATACCAAAGTGAACATTCTTAATATACTTAATATACCAAAAAGATACTTCTATAATCTGCCAATCAGTCATTCAGTAAATCCTCATTCCAATTACTGCAAAAAGCCCCATAACTCCCTCATTACAATTATGTGATTAAGATGACACACAAAGACCAGCTTGTCTGGCACATGAATATCAACAAGAAGCTTCACACAGAAATTCCCTTCCTTGGAAGTGCAAACATATACCGTATCTCTCTTTTTACAAAAAGACAACAATTTTAGTGGAAATGGAGAACTCTCTCGGTGCACTTCTACAACACAAAAAAGTTCTTGCTATATTTTTGGATTATGCTAACCTGGTCAGATTGACAGAAACAGTTGCTAAGGACTTTTCCTGTAGATGCTCTTTTGGAACATCTAATTATGACGAGCGCTTGGCACGACATGAACCTTCACATACCACAAGCAGCAAATGCTGTATCTCTGGTTCCATTGAAAGGATCCGAAGCCACTCAGCCAGTGATGTCATGCAGGGGGTACACGAGTAGCGGTTTCTAGGATTACAGCTGGCCCCGCCCATTCGCCCACCCACTCGTCGACTCCGCCCTCTGCAACGTTTGAATTTCCTGCATGTTTGAGTTGCCTGCATGTTTTCAGAGCCAGGCAGGTAGGCAGGCAGCAAGCAGAGCCTTTCCTTTCCTTTCCACTGAAAAATGAGTCACTCTGGGGTTTTAACATGATGCCAGGCCTCCTTAACATGTTCTGGGGGTGCTGTGAAATACTGTTGCAACTGTTGGGTCAGTTTAAAATCATCTGAGGCCTCAAAAAGGGCTTTTTTCATGTCACTTCCTGCCACAACATCACTTCTGGCTTATGACGTCACTTGCGGTGGGCGGGTCCCGACACGTGCCAATCAAAAGTGAGTACCTGTTCTTAAATCATTTAGATGACACCACTGCACTCAGCTAATTCATACCAGTAAGGTATCATGTGAATACCTGGAAGTACTTACACAGAGCCCAATCCTATGGGCTGGTATAGCCAGCGCTACTTCTCAGCGCTTGTTCCAGGTGTCGTAAACGTGCCATAAAGCACCTGGTGAGGAGGGAGTACTGGCGCTAGGCCTGTGCCACTCACACTGTGCCCCAGTGCAGCCTGTATGGCCGGTTCACGCTCCAGCAGGGAGGGGCTAGAATTGGGCGAGGGGGCGGAGCAAGGATGCGACTGGCTGTGGTCACCACTGCTGGATCCTATCCTCCATGTCAGACTGCACAGCCTGACACAGAGGCTCTCAAGTCTATGCTGGCAAAATAGCCGGCACAGACTTGAAGAGACCCATTGGCGGGCCAGTCCCCTTACCCCGGGGGAAGGGGATGAATGTCCCCTTCTCCCAAGATGCTTCCTATGGCTGCCGTGATGCCCATAGGATGCAGTGGTAGCCATTTTCACATTGCTGCTTCTATGGGGGGCTGACACCACAGGAGTGGGCTGACAGTTTAATTTATCAAAAATTGTTCTTGAAACCTAGAATTTAGCTCTCTTGATGCTACTGACTGTGATATCTCAGAGGCCTCTAACATTACAATCTGGCCTGTCCTTTGGAGAGGGCAACCAGTTTGGCCGCCCTGAGACCTGCATTTGGAGGGCCCCACAGAATGCTGCACCTTGTCTCCCCAACCACTTCAAATGCTGCAATAGTTAGAAGTGCAGGGGTCAGCTGGGTTTGGTCCGGACCCACCTCTGTACTGGAGCCCTGGAGTAGAATCAGAGAGAAGGAAAGAACAATCCTATGCACGTCAACTCAGAAATAAGTCCCATGTATTTCAATGGACCATATGAACACTTAAGCCAATGATTGGCTGAGGGGCTTGTCCAGCACGAGGGACACTGTAAAGTATGTTTGGACCATGCTCAGAATCAGAGAGGCCAGCCCACAGCCATGCCCCATTCTCCCTGACTCCAAGTAAAGAGTGGTCAAAACGAAAACACGCTTTATGGTGGCTCTTGTGCTGGCCTAACTCCAAGTTAGAATTGTGCTCCGAAAGACATCAGAGATCTTATGATAGAATGACACTAATTAATATGAGAAGTGTTTGAGCAATCCTGTAGAACACTTCATTCAAAAGCAAAAGACGGAAGTGTTTGCTCCGCCTTGAAGTTAACAGATTCATATTGTAGTTTCTCTCTGTGGGAAGCAATGAGGAAAAGATTGAAGGCAAAACAATGTAATCAGGAAATGTGTCCTTGCAAAATCCTGTACAGTATATAAAAAGCAGAAGAGCGCTCAGCAATTTCTCACTACCTTCTCACAAGGGGCTGCTTCTGTTTTGTTTAACGTCTGATTATTTGCTTTTGTAATGGGATGTCTATTTGCAAAGATCAGTTCATGTGCAAGCCTCATTTAATATCTATTTGCTCCTGCCTTGGGCTGCATTGCAAGCTAATTCGCAGGATGACTGTGCGAAAGGATGCATGTCCTGTGAAAAGCCTCATGGAGCCTGGGTGCAATTAAGGTTGTATGCAACAGCTTGCAAATGGTGTCGGGAAGAGATGGTGCTGGTTCAAGTGTTACATCCCCCCCCCATCCAAAAAGTGTGCTGTGTCATCAGCCCTGAGTGCAACATATCAGTTTGTCAATCTGGAGCATAGCAGCAGTCATTTTCAGATCCAGATAGCCCCTTTGCAACAGTTTGCAAATGTGTCATCACAGAAAAGTGCTTCATGACGGTACTTAAGAAAAAAAAACCCACAGCAGTCAACAGTCTGGTGTTCTGTGGCTGAAATGGGATGCCAATCCAAACCGGGGATTCCAAAGCAGTTGTTCCGGTAGGTAAACAGCAAGGCAGTGCTTAAGCCAGCGCAACTATGAGGCTGTTCTGATGTTCCGAACAAGGCAGACATACCACATTCCAGTCTGTCTCCATTCCAAGAGCCATCTGCCACTTGTGCCAGCAATAAAACATCCTTTTAGTCAGGTGCATAAGTTGGACTTTTGTATCCATGACGGTTCCATTCCAGGACTGCAATGCATTCTGGGATGAACCTGGGAGAAGAATGGATTCTCTGCACAACCCAGAAATGGATCTTTCAGTACTAAAAAAAGTTCCAAAGGCTGGGAAATGGTGTGGTTTAGCAGTGAAAATGTAGGAACCCCTATTTTTTTGTGTGTTTGTGTGTGTGTGTGTGTGTGTGTGTGTGTGCGTGCGAGTGTGTGTTGCTGTTGTTTAAAGGTATTTAAATTCTGAACCTCGGTATCTGCACTGAGTCAAATCTGCGGATGCCGGATCAGTTGATACTGGGATCCAGCAGTACTTCCATTTAAATACTGGAGTTGACAACAGTCAATTGAATATTGGTAGTAAATTATAAAGCTGAGACTGGGGGAAATACAGCTCAAAACAAGTCTTTCCCACTGTGGGATTGTGCAGTGGGCCTACTGCATTCCACAATGCTAAGCAGACAATCTTCTGTGGAAAGGTTTGGTGAGCCAAACCCCACTGTTGCTGGGCAGGAAACCAGGGCAGCAGGCTTTCCTCTTCAGGGCTCTTGTGATTGGTTAAGAACCTGGTCCGTTAACCCAACGGTTCTCAAACATTTGAGACCAGGACCCACTTTTTAGAATGCCACTCATGTTGGGACACACCAGAAGTGATGTCACAGCCAGAAATGACATCATCAAGCAGGAAGTGCTGTCATTTAACATAATAAACTGACATTCCTGAAATGCAAATTGACATTCTTGAACTGTAGCAATTGTACAACATCCCTGGCAGAGAGCAAGGTTAGGGCAAAATATTTTGTAAAAGCACTGTACTAAAAACAAATTTTAAAAAACCCTCACTTGAAAATTCAAACCATTAACAATCACAAAAGGAATCTAGCAAGAGTAAGGTCTGCAGCTTCCAAGATGGCTGATCCCAGTTCTCCGCATGCATCCCACCTGACATCATGTTGTCTTGACCCACAGTTTGAATAACACTGCTTGAACCTATTGCCAAATCCAGCCCTACTGTTTCAAGGTGGTAGTTCATCAGATATTCAATGTATGACTTGGATTTTTGGCAGTGCAACCAGTAGTGTCATTCTGTAATGAAGAAACGGAACGCTGGGTGGGACTTACCGCCTGATTGGCTGCCCGTTGCTGATGCGGCGCTGCCTTTCCGAGCGCCGTGCGGGCACCCCTGGCTTCGGAGGGGGTGCCCGCTTGCCTGGGTGGCGCGCTGGGTGCTGCGGAGAGCCGCGGAGGAGCGCGCCACCCGGAAGAAGCCCTCCGCGGCGGAACAGCAGGTGGCGGCGCGTTGCGGGGCCCCTGTCAATCAAGGGGTAAGTCCCGCCTGTGTTCCGGTTCTTCATTACGGAATGACACTACTGAGTGCAACATTTGGCATCCACAATCTAGCTGCTTTGAAACTATTTATCACAGCAACCTCTCACTTCTGCCACGTAGGCTGACTGCATGAGATTTCAACTGAGTGTGCAATCCTAACCGACTTTCCAGCACTGACATAGCTGTGCCAATGGGGCATGCGCTGCACCCTGCAGTTGGGGGACAGTCATGGAGGCCTCCTTAAGGTAAGGGAATGTTTGTTCCCTCACCCCAGAGCTGCATTGCCCTTATCCCCAGGGCTGGAAAGTTGGTTAGGAGGATTGCACCCTCAGTTACATTTTGTAAATCCATTTCAATATTATTAATAGGCAGGGGTCTAGCTGAGGGGGAGCAGGGGCCCGGGACTTCTCTTATAGCAAGACCTTAGGCCAAGAAGAAGCATCAGCCTCAGAAAGAGGCAAACTGAGAAATTTGCCTATGGGCGTATGTTAATGTCTAGGACAGGGGTCCACTTTTTTGGGAAAGTGGATAGGATGTTTGGTGATGACCCCATCACATCATTGCCAAACTCCTGGGTTGCCGAGTTCCCAAAACCAGCGCCTCCATTCCCTGTCCAGCACTCGATGAACTGGGTGGGAATCCTTGCCTCTCAAGCTGAGCTCCATGCAGGCTGGATGACTTTGGGTGACAGGCCAGATCTGGGCTGTAGGTTGCCAGCCCCTGGTCTAGGACATCATCTTGAAGTTTGCTGGGCAGCCCAATCCTAAGTAAGGTCGACATAGTAAGGCCGACATAACAGGGTTGTATCCTAAAGCCCATTAGGAGGCAGCAGCAGCAAAGTGCAGGATAAAGGGAGGTTTTCCCCTTACACTTGTGTAAGCCACAGTCATCCCAACGGGGCTGCTCAGATCTGCAGCTGCAGTTTTGCAGGCGCACATGTTCAGGAGTGGCCCGAATTGGGGGCCCCCTGGCCAGGGACAGGTTTTAGGATTTGGCATTATGGCCGTCCTGCATCACAACCCCTGGCTCTGCCCACTGCCCCACCCAGTTACGCCCCTGGCATGCCCTCTGGAATGCGCTCGGCAAGGCCCAGCGCCGCCCGCGAGCCACCAACGCTCAACCAGCACAAGGCCAGCGCTGCTGGTGGTGGCAGCGGCGGCGCCTGAACATTGGCACTGCTGCTTGCACTGGTCCAGCGTCGTACCGCCAACACTGATGCGCTTGACGGCACATTTGCAACAGCATTCGGCCGGCGCAAGAGCATAGTGGGTGTATATGCTCAACGGGGGTATAGGATTGCCAAAGACAATATGTAGTTCGTGAACTACAACAATCCTATGTAAATTTACCTGGCAGTAAACCCTATTGAGATGGGGACGTGCTGGCGCAGTGGGTTAAGCTTGTTGACCGGAAGGTTGGCAGTTCAAGACCACGCAACAGAGTGAGCTCCTATTGCTTGTCCCAGCTCCTGCCAACCTAGCAGTTCGAAAGCACGTACAAATGCAAGTAAATAAATAGGGACCACTTCGGTGGGAAGGTAATGGTGTTCCGTGTGCCTTGGCATATAGTCATGCTGGCCACATGACCATGGAAGCTTGTCCTCGGACAAACAACAGCTCTTCAGCTTAGAAATTGATATGAGCACCACCCCCTACAGTTGGTCACGACAAGACCATTTGGTCGTGGGGAAACCTTTACCTTTAAACCCTAGTGAACACAGTGGGATTTACTTAGGTTGCAATCCTATTCAATTGGACCTGAGTAGATTCCATGGCTAAAATCATAGAATAGAATTATAGAATACTAGAGTTGGAAGGTAACATGGAGGTCATCTAACTGAACCCTCTTCTCAACCCAAGCATTTCTGACAGCCTCTGCTTGAAAACCTCCAGTGAGGGAGAGCCCACAACTGCACAAAGCACAAAGAAAACATTCTAATGAAACATTTTAAAGTTTTTTTTTAATAGTCTTAATGGGAGATGGCTATTGAGGAGTATCCTGACAAGCTCCTGCATTTTAAAAATATACCACTACACCACTGTTAATAGGACATAAATGTATAACCAGTGATGTCATGTAGCCAGGATGCTCCAGAATGCCGTTCCGGTTGTTCTGTGTAGGGCTGGCTCCGCCCACTGCAGTTGTCGCTGCCACGCGCCCCTGCAATATGCGAATGGGGCTGGCCATGCCTGTGCCCTGCACGCCTGCAGCCGGAGGTTTCAGCCAGGCAGGCAGGCAGGCAGGCAGGCAGCGGACCGCGGGGGAAGTGAGGACGCACGGAGGAACTGCCAATCAACCGTGCGTCCCGGTAGCTACTTCCTGCATTCCGGTTGTTAGCGCAGGTAGATTCCACCACTGTGTAAAACTAAACTTTAATGAAGCAACTCTTCAACCACAGACTGCCAGATGGGCCTTTCTAGCCAGGGAGGGACTGACAAAATATATCCTGGGGATTTTAAACCAGGGAAAGTGAAATGTATACATACAATCTATAGTTTTTTTTCTTTTCTGGAACCTGTACTGTTTTCATAGTGAGAAACAGTTTATCATGGTAACCAGTGATGGCAATTTCCCAGTTCTTGTTGTTGGAATACTGGTGTAAATATGAACCAATTCCACCATCAGAGAGCAGGTGCCACTTTTCATTAGGTAAAGCAATACTATTTTGTTCTACAATTTTCATTTAAAATGTAAATGAACTCTTCCAAAAATAGGCCAATAACATTTCCTTCTGTGTTTAAAAAAAGGGTGAATATGTGATCAACTAGGTGAATATGTCTAGTTGATTATCCAGAAGGAAATAGCTTTTTCATCTGTAATTCTGATCTAGAAACTGAAAGGTTTTAAACAGTGGTGTCATCCAAATGATTTAGAAACCGGTACTCACTTTTGATTGGCACTTGTCCAAATGCCAAACAAATAATGATTTAGGCCAGCTCAACTTCTAGAAACCGGTACTCGCGTAGTGGTGTGTAGTGGGTGCATGACATCACTGGTTTTAAATAATACAGTAGTTTCAAAGGATTAGCCAGTTATTGTGACAGACTGAGGGCGCAGTCCTAACCTGGAGTTAGGCCGGCATAGCTAGGCCAGCAAAGTTTGGCCAGCACAAGGGACAAGTATGTTTGGACTACTCTTGGAGTCAGAGAGGCCAGCATACAGACGTGCGCTATCTTCCTGACTTTGAGAGTGATCCAAACACACTTTTCTGTGGCCCTTGTGCCGGCCAAAATTTGCTGGCTTAACTGTGCCGGCCTAACTCCAGGTTAGGACTGCGCTCTGAGTATTCACCTGAGTCATACACCCAACTAACAAAAACAGCTTGTAATGGCTATAGTGTTGAATTGTAAAAATAAAACCCTCTGAGGTCTCCTTTTACAAGATTATAGATGCTGGTTAAGTATCCCTTATCCAGACTGCTTGGGACGGGAAGATGTCTGGATTTCACATTTGTCTAGATTTTGGAATAACTGCATAAATATAATGAGAAAAGCTTCCTCTTACTCTCTGCACGGTTACTCATTTGGGTGTGTGCTGGCCTCCTTGACAGTTTTCAACAATGGCACACACCACAGAGCAGAGAGTTGAACTCACAGCGCAATCCTATTGTGTCCGTTGCATCGACGCTATGTCATAGCATCAACACAAGGGGCGGAGCGCTGACATGGGGGCACCGATCGGCACCCCGCATTGGTGCTCAAGCAACAAGACCAGAGCTGCAGGCAGCGCCAGTCCCGTGGCACCCGCTCTGAGCCTCTCTTGCATCGGCTGAAGCCGGCCGGCGTGGGGGATGTCCCGTGTGGAGGCGGCAGTGGAATTGGCAGCAGAAGGGAGACTGTGGGCGGGACATGGACGGGCTTGGGAGGTGGCCATACAGCCACATCATAAGCCCGTCCGGGAGATCATGCAGCCCCGATTCAGGCCATGCAGTCTCCTTGAACCTACGCCTGCTATTTAGCAGGTGCAGATCCAAGGAGCGCATGGGGAGGCTGGAGCCTCCCCTATGGTAAGGAAGCAAATGCTCCCTTGCCGTGGGGAGGCTGCAGCCTCTCCAACAGTGCTAGGATATGGCACTGGCCCATTGGTCTTGCCAGCCCAGCACTACTTAGGATTGCGCCCTTAATATCTGTACATGGAAATGAGCACAATATCTTCTACTGTTCACACTACAGAACGTTTTTTTTTTTTTAGTCTTGTACAAAAATGTCTGGATTTCGGATGTCAGGATAAGGGATCATCTACCTGTATCTGTTTTAGCACGCAATCCTATCCAACATTCCAGCTTCAGTGAACCTATGAACATAAGACGATCAGGCCATAGGTCCATCTAGTCCAGCTTCCTGTATCTCAGAGTGGCCCAGCAGATGCCTCAGGGAGCACACAAGACAACTAGATACTTGCATCTCATTGCCATTCCCCTGCATCTTGCTAAATGTTCCCTTACCTTGAGGAGACCTGCAGCATGCACCCTGCAGGTTGTAGCGCACACTCTGTTAGGCCAGCTGCATCAGTGCTGGAAGGTTGGATAGGATTGGGTCCCTAGTCAACTTCAGCTGTGGAGCCATCTTGGAAAATGGAAAAATTCCTATATGGCAACCTTGTTAAAAATGGTAGCCCTTTAACATTGCTTTTCATATTTAAAGCATTCTATATCATATATGTAATTGTGCATGTTTATTGTTTTTGAGGTGAGGACATCAACTTGAGAACATTAAAATGTGTTAATGTTTAAGTAAATATGTTTAAGTAAATCATATTTACGATTTCATGTTTTTGTTTTTTTCCAGGTGTGCTGGTTGTTCTCATATAACCACACTCTCAACTGAAGGAAATTATACTGAAGGCACCAAAACTGCTCAGCAGACCTGCACTGGAAAATGACAGTGAAAAACAGTTCATAGACTGGTTATTTGTGCATCCTGTGCCAGTATCCAAATGATAGTAATTTGTGTTGCCCTAAAAATAACATTAATGAAACATCAGATAATGCAGGTTTTGTTACCTTGAACATTCATGCCCAATAATTCAAAAACATTGCCGTGCTACCTGTAGAAGGTGTTCTAAATAACTTTTATGAAGGCCATGGTAAAATGGAAATGAACTCTAAACATTTGCTCAAAGAAAAGCTAAATGGCAAAAATATGCATTATGGTACAACTTTCGTTTTTAAAAAAAGAGCAAGAAAAACCATCATCATGAGAATTGGACGAATCTGAATGCTGTACAAAAAAATGTATGTGTTTTTTTTCTGCAAATGTTCAGTGTCAAATAAATGTGAACCTTTTATGTTAGAAATTTTGATGTAGGTAATATTGGCAGATATTGCAGAGTTTACCAAAATGGCAATCGTATTTGCAGGCTGGGATCTGGTGATGATAGTACTGACAGTGCAATATCAGGAAAATGTCTGGGCATTACAAGTCAAGGGCAAGTGACCAGCACAGTTTATGTACATAAAGGGGATGGTTTTTGCTGACATGATGAATGATCCAGGGTTCAGAATGGGGTACCTGACTATCACCCTGCCAACAAAGGTTCGCATAGTCAAAGCGATGGTTTTCCCAGTAGCCATGTATGGCTGTGAGAGCTGGACCATAAGAAAGGCAGAGCGTCGAAGAATCGATGCTTTTGAATTGTGGTGTTGGAGAAGACTCTTGAGAGTCCCCTGGACTGCAAAGAGATCCAATCGGTCAATTCTCCAGGAGGTCAAGCCTGATTGCTCCCTGGAAGGACAAATGCTGAAGCTGAAGCTCCAATACTTTGGCCACCTGATGAGAAGAGAGGACTCTTTAGAAAAGACCCTCATGCTGGGAAAGATTGAAGGCAAAAGGAGAAGGGGGCGACAGAGGATGAGATGGTTAGATAGTGTCACCGAAGCAATGAATATGAAATTGGGCGAACTCAGGAAGCTAGTGGAGGACAGGGAGGCCTGGCGTGCTGTGGTCCATGGGGTCGCGAAGAGTCGGACACGACTTAGCGACTGAACAACAACAACAACAACCTGACTATAAGGAACAAACAAAAAAATAGATCACACAGCTGTTGGGAACAGACTGTATGTACCTTCTGTCACACTTTCCACAAAGGATGGCAAAACTTGCAGAAAAGGTTTTGATCCATATGACAAAAATGTTGGTGAAGGAGTGAGATAAAGTTGCTAAAAGATTGTGATGAGGAAGCACTAATTGTGATTTGAGTTGCCAAAGTGGTTTGATGTGGCGTGATGTGGCTGAGCAATTTGGGAAAAGTTGTCACAAGTCTGTATCCCAAGTATTGCTTGCTGTTGTGAATATTATTCTTTACGGATTGTGTGTATTAAAATGATGGTCCTCAACCGGCTCTCACAGATCACAGCTTTTGTTTTTTTGTCAAGAAAGTCAAAAGGAAGCATAGCGACAGAGAACCATCCTGGGTATTCAAGATTCTCAGTACAGAAACATGAGAAAAAAGGAAATGTGGAGATGTTATATAACCTTAGCATTTCAATCTCATCTAAAGCATGCTGAGAACTTTGTGTTCTCTGTGTCAATGTGCAAACGTATAATTTGGAGAGGAAAACAAAAACCTTTGCTCGTTCAGTGAAATGACACAGGAATCTTGATAGTAGCAGCATATGACTTTGGTGATAAATCCAGCAGCACAATGCCTGAAGTTTTTTCATGACATTAAGCACATTGGATTCAGTAAGTGACACCCAAAGTTTCTGGAATCCCTAGAACTGTGACCACCAGTTTAGTGGTCACTTAACTGACCACTACTACTACCACCACCACCAAAAAAAAAAAAAATCAGCCCTTCCTGATACATTTGCTAGAGTCAGACCAGAATTTCTAAAATTGAATGAATCATGATTTAACAGTGATAGGAGAAAGGATGTTAAGACCCACAGATTATCTAAATATAGAAAAGAAAATAGCATGCCTATGTTCATGCTGTTGATCACGATCAATATTTCAACAAACACAATTCTATTGTTTTGAAGCCTTCAGTGTATACAGTGAAAAACACTGCTAAATGTTATCGTATTAGGGCCTTCTCGGTGGTGGCCCCACGACTTTGGAATACCCTCCCTTAGAATTAAGAACTGCTCCCTCTTTGGCAATATTCCAGCGGGGGTTGAAGACTTTTTTATTTAAACAAGCCTTCAATTGTTGACAGGCTGGCTGGCATTTTACATTTTTCATCTTATATTTTAAAGGATCCACAGTCCTTGCTTGGTTTAAATTTTTAACTGTTTTTAATATTGTTCTTAACATTGTTTTTATTGTTATATTTGTGACTTTTAAAGTGTTGGTTTGTAATGTTGTAAGCCGCCTTGGGTGCCCATGGGGCAGAAAGGCGGGATAAAAATTAATTAAATAAATAAATAAAAATAAATATTATAAGAAGTTGCATTTGATATATAATTTTAATGCCTTTACTCACAATCTTTCATCTTGTATAGCTTATTTACTGTGTGCATAGCTAACATATTACATTCCAATACATACATAAATATAAATAAAATCAGTTGGACCCTGCTTTACTCACAGTGTATTTTAACTTTTATAGATCCTTTACATTATTCATTCATTCATTCATAGTCATACAAAACAACGTGCCCAGCCCTTTACAACATAGGCCCCTGCCCCGGGGCATACAGGGGTATCAAACCTGTTTCGTACTGCAGGCCGAATAGGATTTATAGCACCTATTGAGGGCCGGAAGCATCATTAAACAGAAACTGACATCCTTAAGCAAGTGAGGACCAGAAATAAGCTCTTTTTTCTCAATTAGGAATTCATCAGCTTCAAATGACAGAAGAGAAAATATGAAAATCTTGATAACTGAAGGTATTTTTTTTTTATTTAATGAATTTCTACCCCACCTTTCTGCTCCTTGCTAGGGCACTCAAGGCGGCTTACAATAAAAAATACAATATGGGAGAGCCCAACTAAATGGAAGAGTCCAACTATCACACAGGCCACTCTTCCAAAAGGGCTGCTTCTGCTAAGGTATCTGACACCACTGAAAGGGCTGGGTGATAATTGAACTCTCCCGGTGCTTTGTTAGCGTCTCCCTCTCTTATCACTCTTGATCTGCTCCTTCCTTCACTTGCCTTATGTGAGTGACTTCCTTCTGTCTCTCACTCCCAGATCATAGACAGAAGCAGTGCAGCTAAAAGAGTGGCCATCGGAGAGCCCAATTATCATGTGGGCCAGATAAAGAGCTTTAGTGGGCCATTTACAGCCCAAAAGTCGTATGCTTGACACTTCTGTTGTAAATGGTTGTGCTGGTCCATTAGAAGAAAAATCCATCTAAGAGAAACCCAAGTAGGACCAATCAGAACCTGATTAGGACCAATCAGAAGGTAACAAACACGCTTCTAAGTCCTGCTTCTGCAAAGAGACGTCACTTTGCAGCTCAGCAGAATTGCTTGGCAGAACCTATGCTGCTGAAAGGGTGGCCCTCATGATAATTGGGTTATCTCCAGGGGCATCACTAGGGCTTGCATCATCGGGTGCAAGAGCTCATTGCATCACTCCCATGATGGACCTTCTCCTGTACCAGAGCATACAGAATAAATCACAGTATCATACGCACAGCCTAAACGTAGTGGCATCACTAGGTTTGGTGCAAGCCTCATTAACTTTATTTATTTTAATATATAACAGCACAGGTCATTCAACAAATCAGTAACCAACAAAAAAAAGTAGCCAACTTGATCACACAACTGAATAAGAATTATAGAATTAGCTCTCAATCTTTTTCAGCTTCAAGCAGTCAAAAAAAAGAAAGAAAATCTTCTAAGCTATTATTGCAGAGATACAAGCCCCACCAGTCCCCTCATTCCAGAAATGAAGGTAGGACCCAAATGGAACTAATGGGCTGTGATTTGTTCCATTTAGGACACGACTTAGCGACTGAACAACAACAAGTGTGCCAAAGCATTTGAATACGCATCTCTACTAGTAAAGGGGTCTCATGGTGAAAACTCCTTAAGCACCAACTCAACACAGCAATGGGTTTGCACACAGATGCATATCCTGGCACCCACCAAAACAGGCAGAGACTATTCTTTCTGTCTTTCTATCAGAGCTCTTCAGTCCTTTCAATATGTAACATCGTAGAGCACTGTGCACATGTGTTCATTTTTAAAGAGCACATGGGGACCAAAACCTTTCAAAAATGTAGAAAACTGACCCAAGTGTACTGCTGAACGTGCATCGAACGAAACATGTCAAGAGTAAATGCAGTCAGTTATTCAACTGATTCAAGGTAACAGCCTGCCTCATATGAGGTGTTAATCAGTTGGCAAATTTGTGCTTTTCCTACACATTTTGCTAATATTCTAGTTCCGTGTTGTACAAGACCTTCTCCATGAGGCCCCTCTGATAGATTGGGAGGAACACATGGAAGCCTGCTCTGACCTGTTTACCAAGCATTTTGCAGATAGGATCGCTTACATCTGTCACAACTTGGATTCCACAGTGACACAGTCTGGCAATGTTCCCTTGGTGTCTGCTGGTTCAGTTTTGTGGGTGGTTTTTTTTTTCACCTTGCAAAGGTTGACAGTCTTCTTTGGAGTGTAAGGCCATCTGCCTGCCTGCTTGATCCTTGCCCAGTTTGGCTAATTAGTTCTGCCTGGGAGAGACTGAATGGAGGGGCTAGCTGAATGTACAGGAAGGGTGGTTAATTCTTGGCTAAAGCAAGTTATCTGGATCTCTTTCGAAGCGCAGTCCTAACTTGGAGTTAGGCCGGTGCAGTTAGGCCAGCAAAATTTGACAGGCACAAGGGCCACCGTAAAGCGTGCTTGGAGTCCAGGAAGCTGGACTAGATGGTCCCTTCACCTGATCTAGTGAGGCTCTTCTTATGTTCTTAAGGACTCCAGATAAAAAGGTGGTGAAATTATGTTGTTAGCAATTACACAGGACTGTGAAGAAGCATATAACCCTTTGACTTACACAAAAGAGTGCACGGTAGGCCAGGGACACCCAAGTGTCCAGTAGGAACTTCCAATTGAAGCCAAAGGCCTTCTGGGTATCGAGTGAGCTCACTGCTGCCGAGATTACTGAGGCATCCAATCAAGTGAAAACATCTACCAGACAGCTTATTTCTTTGCTAACTTCTGCTTTTTTCTCTTAGTGGTTTTTTCCTCTTTTCAGCCTCTGTCCTATCCTGACCTATTAGCAGGAGACGATGAGGTGGCAGCAAGTCTGGCCATCTGCTGCAGGACCTTAGAGAGTTCCAAGCTGGCAACTTGATCTGGCAAGGTCTGTAGCTCAACTGCAGCCACTGAGCAATCTTGAGTCTTTCCTCTCACCTGGGTTCCTTCTCTGGCAGTATGGCTGGAAGAGGAAGATCACAGTCAAATTGACTGATACAGAATCCAACCATTGGTCATCTATCTCAGTATTGTCAGGACTTACTAGTAGCAGCTCTCCAGTGTGCCTGGCAGGAATTTTTCTCCAGCCTGTCTGGAGAGGTTGAATCCAGGGATTGAAACTGTAATAATTGGCAAGGGAAACATGCGCTCTGCTGCCACTGTGTGACAGCCCTTCCTCAAGATGAATATGGACAACTCTGTACTCTGCCTTTATCAGACACTTGCCACTAGGCAGTAGCGTAGCCAGAGGGAGCAGTGCAGTCAGTACTGCAGATGGTCAACGTGCTGTGTAAGCATCCCCTCCCACTTGCCACTGGAGCCATTCTGAGCAGCGGCAGCAACGTACAGACACTGCCTGCACATTGCCATCTATGCCTGGAATGGATCTGACAGTAAGTGGGAAGGGCCATTTACATAGCACATTGTGGCACCTGCAGTACTTACAACACTGCCCCCCCTCTGGCTACCCTATTGCCACTAGGGATTTGTTTAGGGCAGTGGTTCCCAAACTGTGGGTTGGGACCCACCAGTGGGTTGCAAGCCAATTTCAAGTGGATCACAAAACACCTAGAGCAGCCATATTGAAAATATGGGAAGATGGGATGCTAGAAAGGGGGAGGGCTGTGTGGCTGTTTTGCTTGTGTGAAGGTTGTAAATAGGTTTTTTTCTTTTTGATTCACTTTGCTATTGGAAAATGGCTGGGAAATAACCCAACCTATTGGTGCATTTTCAGGAAAGCAGCAGGCTCTGGTGTCACGATGATGGCACTTTTGGCCATTACATCACTTCTGGTGGGTCCTGGACAGATTGCCATTCTAAAAAGTGGGTCCCAGTGCTAAAAAAGATTTGAGAATAACTGTACTAAATGTTAAGTTTTATTTCAACAGAAGGTCAAAGTACTGTAGGGAGGAGCTTCATACAACTCTGCAGGCAGAGTTGGCAGACAGTGAAAACAGGAACTTCTGTTTTTTTTTTTGTGTTTTGGAAAACAGCAGAAGCAAGGAATAAAGCACTTGGAAAATTACGTTTTCCAGGTTGGAATTGCCGTGGAGTAAAGATCATTAACCAAGGTAGGTGCGATTCTGAAAATTAAAGTCAAGATTGCTACTTCTTTTTACTAATCGAAAATATTAAAAAAAGTAAGAACAAGTTTGCTCATTTCAGAAATAGCTTCCTTGTTGGACAGGCGTGATGGGATTAATTAGTGAAATCCAGTGAAATACTTTGAAGGCAGCAGTTATGCTCAGAAAGCAATAAAGTGCATTACTACCCTACGGATGTGTAAGGAGTTGAATGAAAATTAAATGGTGACCAGCGCACTTTGTACGCAGTGAAACAATTCCATTCAATAAATGTGGACGCTTGCAATCTCGTCCCTTGCAGTGTATCTATAGTGAGCTCAATCCTTTGCATGTCTGCTCAGAAGTAAGTCCCATTATAGTCAATGGGGTTTACAGATAAGTGGGCATAGGGTTGTAGCCTCAATTTAAGACTGAGGTTAGTCCATTCAAGTATAAAGATATGCCATAATTTATTATCACCTATTCAAATAA
>JAJKFI010000019.1:17081399-17092657 GCA_029204185.1 Lerista edwardsae
TGCCAGTTTCAACCAGTTCTGGAGTGTGTGGTGTGAAACTGCAACATGAAGAACATTTTCTTTGTACAATTTTCAGTTTTGGCAATTATATGGAACATATGGATTGCAGTTCTTCAGCTCATTGAAATTCTGGAGAGGGGATATGTTACTAATTTGCTGATATCACTTTTTGTTCTGCTTCCCGCTGTTCAGTAACACAATTTTTTTTAAAAAAGTTGTGTCTAATGCAGAAGAAGCTAAACAGCCTGTATGAAGCCATCACAGTGTACTGTGCTGTTAAATCACTGGGAGGTCTGTTCTCAGTGGGACTGGCTCACCAGTGAGTGTGGCTAAGACTAGAGGTGCGTGGAAGCTTGTGGGTTTGTGCTTGTGCATTTAGGATTGGTCAACTGGGTCGGACCTGTGAACGATGTCCATTTTAGCAGTGTAATGGCCAGTGCAAGGCCTAGCCACTGTCTTACATTCATATTCGTATTCGTAAACCTTTATTGGCATTAAAACAAATTATAAACAGGAGACAAGGGAAATGAATACAATCTGTACAACAGGATTTTGCCCACAACCTGGGATTCAAGTTATTGGGACACAAGGAGATATTTTCCTTTTAACAGCCAACAAATAGTCAGCAACCAAATCAGTGGTAACCACAGAGTTATCATCCAAAAAGGGGTGCAGGAGGTCATCGGTTGAACCGGAGAAGGTAGAGAGAATTGGATCTAAAAAGGAGTCACAGTGTGTTCTAAGAGCGGGACAGTGGCATAGGATATGAACCACCATATCAGGTTCCAAGGAGCAGAGATTGCAAATCCTGCTATCAAGCGGTATATTTTGGAATCTTCCTGAAAGGACTACGGAGGGAAAAATGTGGAATCTAGTGAGCATAAAAGCCCGCCTCTTACTTGGGTTAATTAAATCCTTGAAATAATTAGAAACACAGCCAAAAGATGGTAGTAGGCCGAAGTAATAGGGGGAACAGGTGGGATTGATGTTAGAAAATAATAACGGCTTCAGCTTCCCAAAGTCTGGTCTTAATAATAGAATGGGCCTGGTTGAGACCAGTGTCGGCAAGTGATTCAAGAGTAATATCCAGAGTTTGGAGTTTGGCTTTGAGGAGTCTGAACCAGTTAGAAGTATAAGAATCTTTTAGAAGATCGTTAAGAAGTGAATCAGGATGGGAGTTTAGATGGAGATGTAACCAGTATTTGAAGGCCAAGGACCACGCCATAGTGGAAGGGAGATGACTCCCAAGTTCCAAGGCCATAGTAGATAGCCTGATTGAATTAGGCACTCCCAAAATGCAGCTAAAAAAGGTAGACGCTGCCTGGTCCAATTCTTTGTTCACAGCCTCAATCCATATAGGAACTCCATACTGGAGTTGGCTAAGGATTTTTGCTTGGAATATCTGGAGGGCTGCAGGGATATATTGATTTCCACAATTGAAGCGGAAGCAGGCTACAGCGTTAAGATGAAGTGTTGTTGAAGAGATGGCCAATTTCTTATGGAGGGACCAGCTGAGGCGATGGTGGAAGGTGATCCCTAATATAAATACTTGAAGGATTTTACTTGTTGGTAAGAATCATTGCCGAATTTCCATGAGACCGGTGTCCAAGACTTGGAGAAGACCAAAATTTTCTTTTTTTTTGATGAAAATTTTGGTCTTCTCTGTATTGATTACTACAAATAATTTGCCCTTATAATGGGCTAAATATTTCTCTGCAAGAAAGGATAGTAGGAAGGCATGGTCAAGAGTTGAAGATTCCGGGCGAAAACCTATTTGTTCCCTCCCTGGTAAGGCCTTCAGCTAGGCCCAAGCGGTTAGCCTGTTCAGCAGATGTTTGTAAGACTATCTTACACCTTGTGTGCCTTCAGCAATCTTCCATTGTCTCCCAATCCCTGGGGGATGCCTGCAGTTCCCATGAGAAGTGAGAGAAGTTGGACTCAAAAAAAGACTTTAGCCGCTGCTGTTGGCTGATTATGAAAATGGGCCAATAAGATGCTGTCCACTTCAAAGCCCCAAATTTTGTTTATGCTTTATGTGTACCAATTAGGTACCCCCCTCCTTAATGAAGGGAACATCTCCTGTTGGCCAACTTGTTGGCATGTGTCCCTCCCGTTATCTACTGTATGGAACGTCACTGATAAGATGCCTTTTGACCAATTATCTGTCGCAGGCGTGTGATAAGATGAAAAGAACCTGGACATATATAATTGTGCTGTCAACTAGTTTATTTCTGTCAATTAGCACTGATTTCCTGATAAGCAAGCACCTAGCCTATAAAATGCTGCCTAATGATGATTGAAGTTCCGTGCCTATGTGCAAGACTTATGCCTGAAACTAATGCAAATTTGTGCTTCTGAATGCTTAGAGGTGCTCCTGTAAGTTAATTCACTTATGTTTTAGAATAGACTAATAAAGCTCTTTTATGCCAGCCTTGGGCTGTTGTTGTTCAGTCGCTAAGTCGTGTCTGACTCTTTGCGACCCCATGGACCGAAGGGAGCACGCCAGGCCTCCCTGTCCTCCACTAGCTTCTGGAGTTCACCCAATTTCATGCTCATTGCTTCGGTGACACTATCTAACCATCTCATCCTCTGCCGCCCCCTTCTCCTTTTGCCTTCAATCTTTCCCAGCATGAGGGTCTTTTCTAAAGAGTCCTCTCTTCTCATGAGGTGGCCAAAGTATTGGAGCTTCAGCTTCAGGATTTGTCCTTCCAGGGAGCAATCAGGCTTGACTTCCTGGAGGATTGACCGATTGGATCTCCTTGCAGTTCAGGGGACTCTCAAGAGTCTTCTCCAACACCATAATTCAAAAGCATCTATTCTTTGGTGCTCTGCCTTTCTTATGGTCCAGCTCTCACAGCCATATGTGACTACTGGGAAAACCATCGCTTTGACTATGCGAACCTTTGTTGGTAGAGTGATGTCTTGGCTTTTTATTAAGTTGTCTAGGTTCACCATAGCTTTCCTCCCAAGAAGTAAACATCTTTTAATTTCATGGCTGCAGTCACCATCTGCGGTGATCTTGGAGCCCAGGAAAATAAACTCTGATACTGCTTCCATTTCTTCCCCTTCTATTTGCCAGGAAGTGATGGTGTGGTTGCCATGATCTTAGTTTTTTAAATGTTGAGCTTCAAGCCAATTTTGGCACTTTCCTCTTTCACCCTCATCAGAAGGTTCTTGAGGTCTTCCTCACTTTCTGCCATTAGAGTGGTATCATCTGCATATCTGAGGTTGTTGATATTTCTCCCAGCAATCTTGATTCCAGCTTGTGAGTCATCCAGCCCTGCCTTCCTCATGATGTACTCTGCATATAAGTTAAATAAGCAGGGTGACAGTATACAGCCTTGTCGTACTCCTTTCCCAATTTGAAATGAATCGATTGTTTCATATCCAGTTCTTTTTTTTTGATGATGATTTTATTAATTTTTTAACTATAAAGATATAGGAAAGGACAGTCAAATACATAGGATAGGAAGACAAGGGGTCAAACAATAGGAATTTGGGGGTGGTTCGAGAGTTACACGACTGACACTTACTACAATATATTTCATCTGGAAAGATACAATTATCACAATTATAACTATTATTCATTATTAATTCCAATCAATACTAGCTTCGCAATGCATTAGCTCAATCAAAAACACAAAAATGTAAGAGAAAAAAAGAAGAAAGAAATTAAAAGTATATATATATGCATTTATTTAATTTCTAATAAAAAGTAGATAGGAAAGAAGATAATATGTAAAAATATCAAAAAGAAGCAGGGAAGTATAGTCTTATAAAATAATATCGCTTAAAATTGTGATAAATATCAGATAATTCTTTATATCTCTATCTTGTATATTTCTAGCTCTTTTGATTAAAATTTTAATTTCTATCTTTATCAAAAACAAATAGAAGTACTCTGTTCACTTGCCTATAATCCAAAATCTCACATTATTATTTCTGTTACAAAACCATCAAATATATTGCTCATTACAATTAAGGCATCATGATTTGAAGAAAAGGCTCGGGGGGAAAAAAACCAAAGCTTTCTTAAACATTCCAATGGATCTTAGTAATTTCGCTATTTTCTCTAATATAATTTCTTTAGATATAAGCTTGAATTGTCTCGTACTTAAAAAAAAAAGGAACAGGAAAAAATCAGCTTTACAATATAATCTTGACGTAACATACAAGCTTCTAAAATCAATACCAATTAACATCAACTACTCTTCACCAATGCAAAGGAGAGGAGGAAACTTCTCTACATCCCAAAATTACTGTTTTCATTATATTTACCATCTATTAAATATTTCTAAAAGAAAAGAGAGAAATCCTCAATTCTCCAGCAGTTCTTAAATGATCCGGTTATAAATCTTTCGCCTTTCCTCAATAAACATGTTGTTTGTCGCCATTTTAAAGCAGCTTCGCAGTTGGAATTCAGCCTCCTCCATCTTTAACAGCAGGAACAAAGGAAACAACAGGAACAAAGCACTCAATATACTTCCAAACTTCCCATGCTTCATAGAAAAAATTAGAAAAAAGAAAAAAAGAATGATGCACTTCAGTGGGAATCTTGTAGCTCGGATCAAATAGATTTAGTCCCACTGAGACGCTCAATGGCCCGCAGCCAAGCTTGTGTGCAATTCACGCCTTGTTGTAACCATCAGCATAATCAACATAATACTTATTGCATCTCTCTGTTACTTCTTCCCACGCATTTTATCTCTATTTTGGAGCCAAATAGAGACCTTCAGATGTAATCCTTTGTATTCTTCAAGCTCTTCCGAGATGTTTTCCCTCTCAAACGAAAACCACAGCATAGCCTGCATCAAGCAGGAACTCTTAAGTCCTCTGTGTTCAGGCAAAGGCATCGTTCACCTCCAAAATTGCCACTTTTGGAGGCTAGATACCAGCTACCCCACCCTAACTCAGCTCTCCTGCTGCAGTTAGACCAGAATCTCTATACAGAGATCCCAGAGAAGGACAAAAGCTTCAATCGCTCCTCTCCCTCGGTAAGCAGCAACCACCATGCTGGAAGTCCCCATCCACTTCCCTCGATTGTTCCATGTCCGGTTCTAACTGTTGCTTCCTGACCCGCATACAGGTTTCTCAGAAGACAGATAAGGTTGTCTGGTACTCCCATCTCTTCAATTTGGATCACTCACAATTTGTTGTGATCCACACAATCAAAGGTTTTAGCATAGTCAGCCTTGGGCTAGACTTGCTCTTCGATCCAAAAGAACCTACAGTCCATGGCCACTGCCGCGGGCTGGAACAAGCAGTTTCATGATGCATCTTGAAAAAATGCACTTGTGAATTATTTGAAATCTCTCCTATTGAAGAAAGGTACCTTTACACACAGAATGTCCCATTTGAGGAGACTTGAAATGCTCCCTGGGGGCTGCTTTCAGTGGGACATAACTCTCACCTAAGCATGTGTAGGACTGCGGCATTGATGTATTCTGAGAGCTTTTTCTCTCATGCATCAATTCACCTCTTTAGAGTATCTTTTGAATAAACACATTTCCCAGTGTGCAGGAAAAAGAGTAGTGTAGAGACAGTATGCATGTCCTGCACTCTATACATATTTTTTTAAGAATAGAAAGAAAATATTTATTCATAAATTATTATTTAAATAAGAACAAATATTGTCCCGATTAAGGGGCTGAATTTACAAAACTGCAAAGATCATCTTCTGACACGTTAGTAAGACCATAACATAGTAAGGTAGACCCCTATGCAAAGCATCGAGTCATTACTGATTCATGGGGGTGACATCACATTGCAATGTTTGCTAGGCAGACTTTGTTGTTCAGGGTGGTTTGCCTTCCCCAGTCATCTTACTTTACCCCCAGCAAGCTGGGTACTCATTTTACCAACCTCGGAAGGCTTGTCAATCTGGAGCCAGCTACCTGAGAACCACCAAGATGTCAGACTAGGCCTGTGAAAGCTCTTTATTCAGCTCTTGGGCTCTCCCAACACTACCATCAGCCACTCTCAGTTGCTGAGCTGAGGTGTTACTGCTGAAAGGGCAGCCTGCATGATAATTGGGCTCTCCCATATCCTGAAAATATGATCTAGATTTGCGTATTTTCTATTTGCAGCTGAGTTCCTAAGTGAGAAAAAAGTGCTGATTTCTAGCTATGCTTAATGACATCATTTCCTGCTTAGTTACATCACTTCCAGACCTCAGCAGGCATAATATAAGTGCTATTCAGCCCGTTGTATGAAATGAGTTTAACACTCCTGGGTTAGATTATGAAATACATGTAGTTGGAATTGTAGTTCCTCTTGACCCAGTATTTAGGATTATGCAAAGAAATTGGGCTGAGGGTAGGGTTTTGCCCTGCAACCTCATACACTAGCAACCTCATGTTGGCATTGTATTGGGGCTTTTTATAATTTCATGTTTTGTTGACTACAGAATAAATTGGAGCCACATCCATTGATACTCTATCCAGCCTGATCTTGCGTGACTCTCCTACCAAGAAAATGGCAGCTTCTGCAGAAATAAACTATCAAACCCTTCTAGTCACCAGAGAGAACAACATCACAAAGATAACACTGAATCGCCCTGACAAAAAAAATGCTATCAATGTTATGGTGAGTGTACTAAAGAGGCTATTTCAAGTTACAGAATCCTGAACCATTGCAGTGGTATATACATTATGTGACAAATATGAGTAGTGTATGGTCAAAATGTAAAATTTACAAGAGGCTATTTGTTCCAGTTAAATTAACAAAAGAGGGGAAAAGTGATCCCAAGAATGACTAAATACAACTCTTATCTAGGAGGCAATGTTCTCACAGACATGTGATATACGTATTTCAAGGCTCTTTAATCAAAGTTCTTCAAAGCAAATGTAGGTTTTAGCTCCTTTCTTGCAAATTGCATCTCTCAAGGCTCCTTAGTATGAGCTGTTATTTGCAATACAAACCCTTTAATGGGTTTCAATCCCTGATTTATGTATATGATCAAGGGGTTAATTAAAATCTGAAGCCAATCGAAAACCAAGAATAATACTCTTAGGATAATGAGGAAGTCATGGCTTATGCCTGTCTCCCGTCAAGATAAATGGCTATATAAACAATTACAATTAAGGCTCAGAGTGTTTTAGCCAAATGCCCTTGAGTCACTCACTCAACCTTTCCTGAATTATATATATATACACCATAGGTAAGTGGGTAGAGAGGACATATATACAGGTGTCCCCCGGTACCTGCATGTCCCAGAAACCTCCTGCTGGGTCTCCCTGGAGGCCCTAATGCCTGCACTGGGCTGATCAGTTTCCCTCTGTAAACAGCTCTGGTGCAGCATTGGAGAGAACACAACTGGGCCTCACCCTCTCAGCTGCATGTTCAGTAACAGCAGCCACACCAATCAACATCACAGCAGCCACACCAATCAACATCAGTCCAAAGCCAAAAAGTCCAAGCCAGAAAGAGTCCAAGGTTGTAGTTAGTCCGCGAGCCAGGTCCAGTAATCCACAAGTCAGTCCAATTGTCAGCAAGCCAGGTCAAAGTCCACAATCTAATCCAGTCAGTCCGTGATCCAAGTTCAGTAGTCAGCAGGTGTCATGAAATTGTGGTTTCATGTGAACCTTGTTGGGTATCAGTGGTTGGAAGAGAACCAGTGGTGTTATTCTACTGGAACGCTGGGCGGGACATCCTGGTGATCCACAGCCCGCCTGTCGCGTTCCGCAGTGTTACGCCATTTGCATAGCGTATGCAAGTGGCGTAATTGGTTATGCAAACGGCGTAACGCTGCGGAACGCGACGGGCGGGCTGTCGATCACCCGGATGTCCCGCCCAGTGTTCCAGTAGAATAACACCACTGAAGAGAACTACTCAAGTGTAAATGGCTCAGGTGGGGGTGATTAGTTCATTGGGATAAAGTTAAAAGCCTCAGGGAACAGAACCCTTTTGCTGCTCTCAGGGAAGGTTAACCTCATGTTACACTGTGAGTATAAGGAAGAAAGGAGGCAGTGATAGCTGGTTGCCAGTAGTCAGAGATAAACTCTGTAGGTGTCTTTTGTTTGTCCTTTTGAGTTTCTCTTAGCTAATTTATAAGCAGAGGGTTTTATTAGGGAGGAGTCTTGTGGAGGAGAGCCTCCTAGTTTGTATTTTTACTATCTGAATTTTATAAAATAGAGGCTCTGTAGTTTTATTTGTAACTTTTAATGTATGTTAATAAAATTGGATTTTTACTTCTTCTATTTGGCTTTCTTTTAAGAGGGGGTTTGCCCAGGCGCTCCTTTTGTTGTATTAAGCCTGGGCTGGTGGCAGCAGCAGCTACACCAGGGGAGGGGAGTTACACCCTCCCATCATAATAGCAGGCCAGTCCAGTAATGAGTAAACCAGGACAGTTAAACAAGGTTCACTATATGCTAAGGTACTCACTTTACGATGGGCTCATAATTTCCGCTAACAAGACCTCCTGGGTGATATGTAAGCCAAGCAGAGATGCAGATGCAAGTGTTTGGTAGCATTTTGACCAAGAGCAGCATTTTTAACATCTTGGCTATGTGTATTGAGGGAAGGATACATCCTTGTAATTGGTGTTTTATAATAACAATATTGTACAAACCGATAACCACGGCTCCTAAAGAGCACAATAGGCACACTTTAAAACTCCTTTTACAGAAAGAAATAGCTTAGTTCTATGGCAGAAACTTCAATTTCTAAGATCTTGAAACGAATTGCTCCCTTCCAAAAAAAATGCATTATTGGATTCACAGTACAGTAGCTTTACTGTACAATTGCGTCTCTAGATCGGATTACCATCCTAAAAGGGGGGGACATTCTATTGTATATGTTAACATAACCTCTGAATCAATAACCACAGTTGAACCAGCACAGGGAAACTATGAATCTGTAAAGCAAAACTTGCATCACTTACAGCACAATCCTACGTCATAGTGTCGACACAAGGGGAAGAGCGCCAATGTGGGAGCACCAATCAACACCCCCGCCGCAGGCAGCGCCGGTCTTATTGCACCCACGCTGAGCCTCTCTTGTGTTGAGAGAGGCTTTGCGCGGAGTCGGAAGCATGATTAGTGGCGGGAGGGAGATTGTGGGCGGGGAGAAGGCAGGCTTGGGAGGTGGCCATATGGCCATCTCCTAAGCCCGTTTCGGGGGCCGCGCGGTCTCCTCGAATCTGCTCCTGCTATTTAGCAGCTGCAGATCCGAGGAGCACATAGGGAAGGCTGGAGCACATGTTCCCTTGCCACGGGGAGGCTCCAACCTCTCCTAGGCAGCATTGGATATGACGCTGGCTTCCCTGAAAAAAAATGGTCTCCCCAAATTTAATTGTTTTTTATTAGACTATTGTTGGTGGATTGTTAATTTCATTGACGTACTGCTTCTGTGCCTCAGGGCACAATCCTGTGTTTTAAAGATTTTATTATTTTTCAGTTAAGAGACATCAAGGATAGGACAGGTGGAAAGGAATGGGATATGACAGTTAGGATGGGGGGTAACAATATCTTTTGATTTTCAAACTTCTTTATATATGCCTTATACTCTGATATTTTTAACTTTATCACTTCTTATAGTATCATTTTATTTAATTCTCCTCCTTAGTTTTAGTTCCAGTTCTTTTTCCGGTCATAGAAGGGCTTCCAATATCTTTGTACCTTCTCACCATTTTCATATTTCAAGCAATCAGTTAATACGTTCATTTCTACCAGTTCAAAGATTTTTTCTCTAAGCATCTCTTCTGTGGGTCCAATTTCTAATTTCCATCCTTGTGCATAAATTAACCTTGCTGTCGTATTTACGTGTATAATTACATGTCTAATTGCTTTGTCTTGAATCATTGGCATAATGTTTAATAGAAACAGTTCTGGTCTAAATGGAATAATGCATATCAACATCTTTTGCAGCATTTCATGTATTAATTTCCAAAACTTCCCTCAGGGCACAATCCTAACCTGGAGTTAGGCCGGCAGTTAGACCAGCCACGTTTGGCTGGCACAAGGGCCATCATAAAGTGCTTTTGGACCACTCTCTGAGAGCGCAATCCAACCCAGCGCTGGATTGGCAAGGTTCACCGGCCAGCTAATCCAGTGCTGGGTTGGGGAGGCTGGAGTCTCCCCGTGGAAAGGGCACATTTGCGCCCTTACCGTAGGGGAGGCTCCAGCCTCCCCAATGTGCTCCTTAAATCTGCACCTGCTAAATAGCAGGCGCAGATCCAAGGAGAATACGCAGCCTGAATTGTGGCCACACGGCCTCCCGGACAGGCTTAGGATTTGGCCTTCTGGCCGAATCCTGAGCCCGCCCACATCCAGCTCACAACCTCCCTCCTCCCTGCCAATCCCGTGTCCATCTGGACACGGAGCCTCCCTTGCGCCGGCTAACTTCTTCGGCCAACACAAGGGAGGTTCAGTGCGTGCACAACGGGACCAATGCTGCCTGCAGCACAGGTCCTGTTGCTCGAGTGCCGGCATGTGGGTTGGCACCTTCAATGTGGGCACCCTCAAACATTGGCACTAACAATGTTGCATCGACACTAAGATGTAGCGTTGATGCAACAGGCGCATTGAGATTGTGCTGTGAGTCAGGAAGGATGGCGCATGTCTGTGTGCTGGCCTCTGATTCCGAGAGTGGTCCAAACATACTCTATGGTGTCCTTTGTGCCAGCCAAACTTGGCTAGTTTAACTGTGCCAGCTTAACTCCAAGTTAGGATTGCACCCTCAATTTCACTGGAGCACTGTGGCCCTTCTCAAAGCAGAATTAACAGCTCAGTCCTAACTGGACTGCAGCTGGAGGTCTCCTTGTAAATAAATGTCCCAGAACAGAATTAAGAGAGGAAAGTCTCTCTTAATTTTGTGCTCGACTGTTGTTGATGCAATTTTATGGGTCCTCTGTTGTAGTTTTGATTGGTGGTTTTCTTTGTATTTTATATAATATTGCCTTTTGATCTTTGTAAACCACTTTGGAGGCAATGCTGATGAAAAGTGGAATAAAAATATGTAAATAAATACATGTGTGCCCCGGTATCCACTGATTCGGAATCCATGGTTTCAGTTATCCATGAGTACCAGGGATACTGGGACACCTATTAAAAAGAAAGGGGAACATTAAACAAATCTCTCTTTTTTTTTTTACTTTGCTGCTGCAAACCCACTGATGTTTCCCTATCTTCAAAAAGGTATCCCCAGTATCACAGTTTCAGATATCCATGATGGGCTCCAGAATAGAACCCCAGCAGATACAGGGGCATGCCTATAATAATAATAATAATAATAATAATAATAATAATAATAATAATAAT
>JAJKFI010000019.1:17092667-17136403 GCA_029204185.1 Lerista edwardsae
ATAATAATAATAATAATAATAATAATAATAATAATAATAATAATAATAATAGCCAAAAATCATATGGACAAACTTGGATGTAATATTTGATTCATTCCATTTATTGTGTTTTCCTTCTGATTTTTCATGGTTTAGGACTGCATTACAATTCTTTTGCTGAAAACCCTGGGTACTTTCACCTTCAGAAACATCCTCCATTCTTGTCAAGATAGTAAAAAGATTTTATAGGTGCACTCGTAAGTGTTACAAAAGCTGGCAGTTATCCATTTATGACTGTATTTAAGGAGACATTGATTTTCAAACTGGCTGCATAAGGGTTTGTGTGAGGGCAGGAATAGCTTATTATATTACCTGATTATAGCGTAATTCCAATATAAGCAGTCCCTGTAGAGATTCCAATGAGCCAAGATTTGTTCTTAGTTTCCAGTCTGTAGGCCTGAAAAAGGGTACTGACAATTGTCACATGATATCCAGTTTTGAAGCAACTTCAGTTTGTCAGGAATCAAAGCAGTCTAGAATAAGTTCTTTAAATCACTCCTTTTTTTTAGCTAAACTGCAGTCTTGCTGCTCTACTTTGGGCGGAAAATGATAATTTTGTCTATTAAAACAGAGTTTAATTTGTTGCATTATTGGTTGAAATTGCAACTCATGGAGAATTCCAGATTCCTCAAATTACGTTTCAAGAAGCAGTTCGCTTACGATTCCCTTTATAATAATTCTTTATAAACTCAGATACATTAAGGAGACACATTTCAAACTTTCACTTTGACTTCCACTTTGTTGTTTTTTGACAGCAGGCGCTAACCAGCAACGGGATCTACAAACGACCTGGGGGAACGCTGGGTGGGACGTAGGTGGGACATCCGGGTGATTGGGAGCCCATCCGCAGCGATCCGCAGCTGCCCTGGCCTCGGGGGGGGGGGCTCCTGCTTGCTGCAGAGGACGGGTGAGGGTCGCGCCGGGTGCCTGGGCGAGCAGTGGCGGGGCACACTAACTGGGGGCAGCCCCCCCAGGCCAGGACAGCTGCAGGACAGCTGCAGAACGCTGCGGACGGGCAGCCAATCACGCGGAAGCCCTGCTTAAGTCCCGCCCAGCGTTCCCCCAGTTCGTTTGTAGATCCTGTCGCTGGCGCTAACATAAGCAAATTACCCATTGGAACTGAGCTTAAAGCAAGCAGTTATTTGATTATACTCTCCTTTAACAGAAAATAGAGTCAAGTCAGAATGTTTCAATAATGTCTCATACTCCAAAAGGTCATACACATGTGGCATAAGTCTGAGGAGAGGCAGGCAGGGAGTGTGTTGGGCTGGGGAATTGGGGACAGCACCCCGGCAAGCACAGCTGCTACTGCTGGGATACTCCCACCCATGAACTGCCATCTTGTCTGCTCCAGCAGAACATCTGAGAGCTGCTGGGATAGCTGGAGAAGATTTAAAGCAGCAATTGGAAGCCAGTGGAGAAGGCAGATAGGATAGACTCTGCCCTCTTTTTTCTTTTTTTTAACCTTGCAGGACCTCAAGCCGTTGATTTCTTTAATACCGTCTCACTAACTATGGAGGAAATGTCTAAACATGAAATTGTGATAAACAGGTCTGAGCGCTGTTGTACACCAAATAAAAACGAGACTTTTGAGAGAATTTTTTTTTTCATGCAAGAAAACAAAATGAGCCTTTCAGAATTTTGTGGCTGCCCTGAGACAGCTGATTAAGGGTTGTAACTTGGGAAGCTTGGTGTCTAATACGGGATCACATTGTTCTAGGAGGAAACAGCTGGCAATTGTGAGTTTGGTTGCTAAAAATTATAGATCTTGCATTGACACAGGCAATTGCGCAGCCCGCAGGTAAGCCCAGCTGGGTTTGGCTGGTGGAAGGTCCGGGGACGGCAGGGGGTATGAGGAAGGCAGATTAAGCCTTGTTTTTTTTTTAAATTTTTAAATTGTATTGTCTTAATATTGTTTTTAAATTGTTTTTTAATGTTAAATTCTGTTTTTATTGTGTCTTTTGTTGTAATGCCGCCTTGGGTGCCTTCGGGCAGAAAGGCGGGATATAAATCCAATAAATAAATAAATAATAAGGCAAAGGGAGGGCGGAGAGACGGTGGGTCCATAGACAGGCTGGCCCAGGGAGGAAGGTGGAGACAGGATCCAGCACTTATGTCTGATCCTAACCCCAGTTCCTGGCCCGGTTGGCCTTGCATGGGCCACTTGGAGATGCGCCAGTGATTTTGCTGGTGCAGCTCTGAGTACCCCTATTGGCGGTAAGGGGAAAATACCCCCCATCTCCTTTACTGTGCTGGATTCTGTGCTGTCTGGAAGGGTCATATGAATAAGGTTGCTATCCTTGTTGGAAGCTGATGGCATTGGCTGGTCTGGTGTGTGTGTGTGTATGGGGGGGGGAGACCAAATAAAAAATAAGCAAAAGCTCTATGATGATAAGGGCTCGCAGGACCTAAAGCCATTGCAGCCGGAGGACCAAATGCTCATTCATGTTGGCTCAGCATGGATGAAAGTAGCAGCGGTTTTTAAAGAAGAAACTCCTTGGCTTTACCCTGTAGCAGCATCAGATGGTAAATCTTTCTAGGAATGAGATCTTCAGCTCACTGCAAAGAACCTTGGAGACCTTGACCCAAGCCCACTATGCCCTGCCCAAAACACAGGGCCTCCACAACTAGACCACTGTGATAGTGTCCTGGTGCAACTAGTGGACTGTGAGATGCAAAATGAACACGTCTTATCTACAAGACCATGCAAAACACTGAAGAAACTGATAGAATACTGCTAGAAACAAGAGTCATGCGTGAGAGAGGATTGCTGGGTTTGGGGTGGCTTTTTGTTTTCTTTCGCTCTTCCGTTTATATGCTTAGCAGTTGTTTTCTTATACTTTTTTTCTCTGTGCATTGTTTTTGTGTGTGGCAAGGGATGGATTATTTGTAGAAAGGGGGGATTATTTATTATTTATTTACTATATTGCTATCCTGCCTTTCTTCCCCCCCCCCAAGGAAACCCAAAGAGGCTTACAAGAAACCATCAGATAACAAAAGTAAAAAAAATACAAAAGTTTTTTTTAAAAAACCACCATTAAAACCACCTAAAAACATTACTGTACAATAAAAACATAAGTACATTAAAAACATTAGTACGATTTGAAAAACCACAAGAACTGTGGAAAACAACTTATAAGAAAAGGACCAAACCTGTCAATGCCAGATGTCCTTGATTCAAAAGGTCGAGAACTGAGATATGTCATGCTTTACTACCAATGTTTATATGGAATCAATCAATCAGTCAAACAGTATTTCTATACAGGTGTGCCCTGGTATCCACTGATTCAGTATCCATGGTTTCAGTTATCCATGGATATCATGGATAAAGGGGCGCCTATTAAAAAGATAGGGGAACATTAAACATTTTTTTACCTTGTTGCAACAAAACCACTGATGTTCCCCTGTCTTAAAAAGGTGTCCCCGGTATCCACAGTTTCAGGTATCCACAGGAGAGTCTGGAACAGAATCCCACTGAATACCAGGGCATGCCTGTACTGCTTTTCAAGAAGAAGTTCACCACGTGGTTTACAGGGCTCCCTGTCCCAAAAGGGCTCACAATCTGGATAATTGTTCTCCCAATCCTTTTCCCTTTTGCACAGATGTACAGAGAAATTATGCGAGCACTTGAAGAAGCAGCCAAGGATGACTCTGCTCTGACTGTTATAACAGGTATTTTGCGGAGGTGTTACGAAAAGAGGTCAAACATTACTTCTTGTGGCGGGGGGGGGGCAGAAGGTGAGGGATTTGCCTGGGAAAATAAAACATGATTGTTTTTCTGCCTTTAGAAACCTGCTCAGCTACAGTTGCTTTTTGAAGTCTAAAATCTATCTACACATAGGTGGAAAAAGACATATAGTACAGGTTGAGCATCCCTTACCTGAGCTGCTTGGGACAGGAAGATAGAGATCTTGGCCTGGCTGAGAACTATTAGATTCTGGCTGAAGATTTATTTTAACAACTCCCAAAAAGGTCTTCTATATCATCTAAAAAAGGACACTTCTTTCTCCAATGTGCTTTGTGAAGGAAAACTAAATCAACTGGGCCTTAGTGCTGAGTTACTTGGAGACACTCCTTTAGTGGCTGTCCTCAAGCAAGTTAAGCAGAAACTGTGGGATAACCAGGCCTTGGAATTCTCAAGGGCTATTAATAACCTTCGCTTCCCACTACCGTGGCTTATGCCTGTTAGATTGGGCACAATTCCACTTTACTTCTCAGTGCTTTTGAACCATAATGTAAGACGTGTTTTTACCTTAGCCAGATGTAATGCACTGCCTTCTGAGGTATTATGGGGCAGGTTTCTGAATATCCCCTTTAATGAAAGAATATGCCCGTGTATGTCGGGAGCTCAAGAAACGCTGATCCACCTTTTTTTTCATTGCCCCCTACATGATTACGCTTGTTATAAGTTTTTCTCCTTTTGTAAGTTCAGGGCTCATTTGAAGGATGAAGTGGCATTGTTAAATTTTCTCCTCAGGACTTCAGATCCGATTCTTATCCAACAAATAGCGGAGTTTTTGTTCTCCATAGTTAAAATTAATATGAAACGTCGACAGATAGAAGAGTACTCTTAATTTTAGTCTCATTCTATTTTACTATTTACTCTAGCTCTGGAGAGGTAGCCAACTGTTTGTTGTTGTTTGTATTACGGTTACTTTCTGGTTGCTTTATGTTTTATATGCCAATAAAGGTTTGTGAATTGTGGGACAGGAAGATGTCTGGATTTCGGATTTGTCTGGATTTTGGAATAATTGCATAAATATACATACTTCCTCTTGCTCTTTCCACTGTTAGACATTTTGGGTGTCTGCTGGCCTCTTTGACATTTTTCAACAATGGCACCCATCACAGAGCAGAGAATAGAAATTACAGCCTGCACGTGGGAATGAGCACAAGATCTTCTAGTGTTCTCTACAGGAAATTTGTTTTAAAAGTCTTGGACAAAAATGTCTGGATTTTGGAATAGTCTGGATTTTGGATGTCTGGATAAGGGATCATCTACCTGTACTGTTTTCCTGAGAATCTCAGCTTCGGGGCTGCAGAGAGCTAAGCTGGGCCCCAAGAAAGTTTTTGACAGAGGCCTCTGGGTACCTGCATGCCTAATTGTTCTCCATCCTCCCAGCGACCCAAATAAAGTGCCCTGGTTTCCTCATCAAGAGCTTATGAAACTTCTTGCACAAGGGGTTTGTGAACTGTTATGAGAATATGACAACTGCCATCCTGCTTGGTCAACTCTTGTGCAAGCTCCTTGTGTGGCTGTTTGTGCAGCAGCACTCACAGCTACGTTCTTGCCACTCATTTATTGAAACCAACCCACAACCTCTATAACACTAACAATGAATAACAATAGAAAGGAGAGATCTTATAAGTAAAATTAATGGCAGGTAATTTGTTAGTGCAGAATCGTGACACTAAGGGCTGTACCTTGGTGCAAAAATTACACTTGAACAGTTGTAGAGTGAAAAATAAAGTATTAACAGCCACCTCTATTTCCTCAATGGACCACAGTGTTCTGGGTTTCTCTACAGAAAAGTGCTTACTAGTAGTGTAAAAGATTTTAAAAGTTTATTTGGTGCATGAAAATTGACCGAAACATCCATGCACCAAGAATCCCTAGAATTCTTTATTTAGTCCCTTGGTGGAGGAGTTTTTATTATACATTTTATCATGAAAGATGTTATATATTTGAATGCATTTTGGGAGGTCTTGTTGTTGGACTTTTGTGTGTGTGTCTTTCCTAGGATCTGGTGATTACTACTCTAGTGGGAATGATTTCAATAATTTTGAGGAAATATTGGAAGAGCAACTTTTCACCAATTTTCAGTAAGAATGAATTTTTATTCTGTTCTCAACAATAAAGACTTGATTTAGAAAACCAAATAAGATTAATGTAAGCAATCAGAGGCAGTCCTGTGTTTTCTGCGTCCTGGGGCAAGCTTTCGAAGGCCGCCCCCGGGCACAAAGAAGCCTTCTCCTGCTGCTACCCTTTCCTGCCAGAGAGGTGAAACTGCAATGATGCTGGCCGTGTTGCCAACATCAGCGCATAACCCGCCCCTGGTGACTGACAGCGGCAAGCCACACCAAGGCTGGCCACACAGCCAGCACTGGTGCGTTTCCACCCTGCTTAGAGGACAGCTGGAGAAGCCTCTGAGTGGGGAGGAAATGCGCCAATGCTGGCAGAGTGGCCAGCATTGGTGTGGTTCACCACCCTGCTTGGAGAGTAGCAGGCTTCTCAAACTGGCTGCTCTCTGAGTGGGGCGGAACTGCAGTAGGGTGGGTGCAGTAGGGCGCCCACAGACACGTTACCATAGTGCAATGGTTCTCCAACTTTTTAGACTGGGACCTACTATTTAGAATGGCACTCATGTTGGGACCCACATGGGGGGAAGTGATGTCATTAACCTGGAAGTTACCTCATGGCCAGAAGTGACATCATCAAGCAGGAAGTGACATCCTTGTAACATAAGAAAACGACACTCCTGGAATGCAAACTGGCATTCTTGGACTTCAGCAATTGCACAATCATGAAACATTGCTGACAGAAAGCAAGATTGGGACAAAATATGAAATATTTTATGAACTAAAAACAATAAAAAAAAACCGCACTTGAAAATTCAAACTGTTAACACTCAGAAAAGGAATATAGTAAAGTAAGGCCTGTAGATTCCAAGATGGCTGCCCCAGCTTTCCGTGACCCTCCTGACATCAGGTCACGACCCACCAAGTGAGTCCCGACCTAGAGTTTGAAAAACACCACCATAGTGTATTTTGCTGGTTTATGTATTACCATGAGTCACGTCCAGGGTAGGAGAGGCAGCATGTAAATGTTTCAAATACATATGTATACATAAATGTCAGCATTTTACTATGTCAGAAAACCACTGGATCTTGTTTCTTCATTTTAGGAACTTTGTCAATCATTTTATTGAGTTTCCCAAGCCGCTGGTAGCCGTGGTGAATGGCCCTGCCATTGGTCTCCCTGTCACTCTCCTTGCACTATTTGATCTAGTGTATGCTACAGAAAGGGTGAGTCCCCATCTCAAACCAGGTTGGAAGTTGTGCCCCCTGACTTGGGATCCTCCTAATCTCCATCATCGGGCAGGGAGTAGGGAAGTTGCAGTTTAATGCTGGGCAGTCTGCACATGTTCAAATGTCTTCTCTTCTTTATTATAAATCCACATACCTTGATTCAGCCCTTGGGCCCCATGTCTCGGGGCTTAGTTCTTCAGCTGCATTCATCCCCTCTCGATACAGCTGTGCTGTACACTGAGAATGAGCCAATGGTGCAAAATTCCTTTTGGTATTTGGATAATGAAATTAATATCTGAGACAAATGCACATTGGCATGTGTGACAGTATATACTGATACAGTTCAAATTAAAACTGAAATATGAGACACCTTCAGTGCAAAATGAATTTACAAAGATATTTGTAGATTACATAAATGTTGCATTTGATTTTTCCTTTGCAAGTGAAGGACAGTTACAAGGAAGCTCTTTTTCTCAGAACTGAATTCTGCCTGTTCCATGCCCAAGTGATTATACGAGTCTACAGTAAGTTAAAAGTGTAAGAAGCAAGTCTCAATTTATTATAGCTAGCCTCACTGAGATGTTCATGTCCTCCCCTGTTATTGACTCTGAAAGAATAAGGCAGTATCATAAGGGAATAGAGGAAAAGATATTTTAAATGCATTTGTTAGAATTTACAGAAAGCAAGAAGCTCCCTTTCATAGGGCATCATTGTTTTTGAGAACCCAGTCCGTAATCATAGCTCTTGAGGGACCTATTCCTGTGTGGTACAAGCATGAATGCTGACAAATTACACTTTGGGTTCAGACAGTAGCCCAGTGTTTCTTTTCAGGCGTGTGTATATAGGTTATTCTCCTTATATTAAGAACTATGCAGTGTTTGTTACTTCCTGAGGACAAATGTTCAAAAATTGCCAGAACTGAGGCAGCAAAGAACTGCTTGCTTACTTACTCAGTATGAGGGGGGGGGTATTTATGATGAATCTTAATGTGGTTCCTCAATGGCTGCCTTTGCTTGCTTCTTCCCCCACTCGGTCAGGAGTCTGAATTTTGTATTTCTTCCTTCTAACCATCAGAGAGTGGACTCTCCCCCATACTGTGTTGTCTGAAGAGGTACAGCATGCAGTGGGCATAGCTGTATCATATTCCAATGACCAAATGAATGACCATTGATGGAAACTGTCCCTTTGACTCTCTGGCTGGGTCTGCCCCCTTCCCAGAAACTCATCTTGTTATGTGGGAGGATACTTGAGATACTAGAGATGCCACAGGTTGAGCTTAAGATCTTCTGCATCCAAACGTATGTGCTCCACCATTGGGTTATTATAGCCCCTCCCTGATATATGGGGTCAGTGTGGGAAAGAGTATGGTTTTATGAGGGGCAAATAGGAGTGGCGGAAATATTCCTGGAGGGCGTTCTCCTGTCTCTTGGCATTCATTCACTGCTCTTTCACAACACCCCCTACTTTCATTGCATTTCACCATTACGACTGCATTCTATAGCAGTCCTTTTAGAAGCAATGGGAGTGTTTGCAGAATCAGAGCCTTGAAGGGATGCTTGTTTACTCGGAAATAAATTCCATTATGCAGAGGTTTGCAGTTCTTCTCTATCTGTAGCATTTACATTTTTTTTTTCTGGTCCGTGTTTTTCTTTACATTCTTTAAATGCAGGCAGTGTTTCTGACCCCTTTCACTCAACTAGGACAGACACCGGAAGGCTGTTCAACTTACACCTTCCCTAAAATAATGGGCCCAGCTAAGGTAAGTAGATTAAACCATTGCTAATAAAAGCACAGGCTTTATAAATTGCCATATCAACTGTGCAGTACATCCCACCTCCACTCCCCAGCAATGTACCATCAATCTCAGGGGCATAGTCGAAGGTGAGGGTGGGGGCTCTGAGACTTCTCCAACAGCAGGAATCCCAGGATGATGACAGCAGGAGCTGCCTTCAAAAATGCTTTCAAAAGACTTGGTTGAGAAGGAGCTTTTGGTTCATCATATGGCAAACTGAGAAATGTGCTCAAGGGCATATGTTAAAGGATATCATCTTTCCCAAAGATTGCCTAATATGCTCAGGCTGAGACTTCATGTGAGAGTGGCAATACGGGTACCAACTGCAGTAGCGCAGTGGTGGGAGAGATGTATACTTTTCCCTTCTGCCTGTGGACTTCTGAGAAGCAGCTGGTGGGCCACTGTGGGTAACAGGATGCTAGACAGCCAGATTCAGCAGGGCCTTTCTTATGTTATTACATAAATAACAACTGCTCTGTTTAAATAGTCACATATGATAGAGTGCTAGAGTTGGGAGGGATCGTGAAGGTCATCTAGACCCACCCCGGTCAGTGCAGACAGTGGTTTGAAAGCCTCCAACTAGGGACAGCCCATTATTTCACCAGACAGACTGATCCAGTGCTGGACAGCCCTCACAGTTAAGAAATTCTCATGTCTGGCCTAAACCTTCTTCCTGGACCCATTGGTTCTGCCCCTGCCCTCCAGAGCCTCAGAAAGCAGGTCCTCCCCTTCTTCTGTGTAGCAGCTGTTCAAGACAGCTATTATATCTCCCCTTTTCCAGGTTAACAATAGCAAACTCTTGCAACCATTCCTCATCTGGCTTGGTTTCCAGGCCTCTTATCATCTTTGTTGCTTTCCTTTGAACCCATTCCTACTTAACGCAGTAGCTTGCTTTTCAGAGTGAATGGGAGCCTTTCTGCGCCCATGGCTCACTGCCCTGCAAACTTCCCCTGCCATTATTTTTCCTTCAGCAAGGAAGGCATCAGTTAGAACAGCATTTCTCAAACTGTGGGCCATGACCCACAAGTGGGTTATGACCTGATTTCTGGTGAGTTGTGTGCCACCATCCGGAATCACCCAACACT
Source organism: Lerista edwardsae (assembly GCA_029204185.1). Lineage (NCBI taxonomy): Eukaryota > Metazoa > Chordata > Lepidosauria > Squamata > Scincidae > Lerista > Lerista edwardsae. The sequence continues at coordinate 17,102,613 of JAJKFI010000019.1, forward strand.
TCCGGGTTACTGAACTTTTTTAAAAGTGAAAAGCCAAGCTCCAGGGCAAGTTCTTACTGACGGGCGTGTTTTTGTCAGCAAGAACACGACATGAGGCACCTGGACTGTGCTGAAATCCACCAAGCAGAGCACCAAGTAGCACTGTGTTCTTGCAGACAAAAATGTGCTCATCAGCAAGAACACACTCCAGAGGTGGGCTTTTTGCATTTTAAAAAATGTGAAAGCTTGGCAACCCAGAAGTGTTGGCAGTGACATGATGATGTCATCATGCTGCTGCCAACATTTTTTGGGCTGCCAAGCTCTGCACTGAAGGTGGATTGCTGGGTTGAAAAGTATGAGAATGATGGCACTAGAAGAAGTGAACCCAGCTGAAGAAAACCACAAGTAGATAGGAAGAGGCTCCGCACCCTTTATTACTTCTGCATCCCTTCTTGCTCTTTAAATTAAATCCTCACTTTCTGTGTAATTGGAGCAGACCTACTTTTAAAGAGACACATCGGTCTGCCAGCATCACATATAATTTGGCCCTCTGTTTCCTTTTATCATAGCCGTTACAGTGTAGTGTTAAGCACTGTCCTTCCTAGATGACTGACCACATCAAATGGCAGAAATCTACATTGAAGCCATCTCATTTGGTTATAATTGAAATCTGTCTGTACATTATACTAAGATCTGCTCTGTTTAAAATTATTCTCTGCACTTCTTGTACCTTCTGCAGTACCAGCATGGACTAGGGAATTCTGTATTAAAGACATTTAATTATACGCGTGAAAAGTAATTGAAAGACTTCTTTTCAGCCTGGCAGTACAAAATATTTGAACTCAGTCCCTGACAGTATGTTTCCCTTTCATCATCTTGATTATTCTTTTTCAAGGCTGCTAGATTGAATTTTCTGAGGTTCGTATAACAATCCCCACAGCTTGTGGTTTAGAAGATCAGATTCATGATTTAGATACTCATGAGCTCCCTTATATTTGCATGCTCTGGCAAGACTAAGAAAATTGACAGACAGCCTGAACTCACAGTGAGGGATTTCTCCTTATTCATGCTGCAAGCAATGTGAGAATATAGGAATCATGAAAACTACCTTGCTGGTTAGACCCCTCCCCCAACCAATCTAGTCCAGCACGCATTCTCCAACTGTGGCTAGTTACATGCCTCCAGGAAGCTCACAAGCAGGGTGTGATGGAGATAGCTGGGCACAGCTTCTGGTAATTGGAGGCATACTGCCACTCATCTCTCACCACCAAGATTCCTACAATAGCTGCCATGGCTAAAAGCCATTGAGAAGCCCATCCTTCATTAAGTTGTAATACTTTTAAAAAAGCCATCAAGGTTAATGTCAAGCACCGGATCATGACAGTGAAATTTACAAGCTCATTATGCCTTGGATCAGTGGTGCCCAAACTTTTCAGTACGAGGGCCGGCCACATTTTTACAGGCCAAAAACAATCAGTTTTATAAATGAACAAGTTTTAATTGAATCTTTTTTTGTACTCAGCATATGTTTAGAACAACTGAGAAATGTGTCAATTACAAAGAAACAATTGAGAAATTATATAATGAGGAAAAATGACAACCATTAGCAAATGCTCTGACCCAAAAAGTTGCTACGGGCCAGATAAAATCTTGCAGCTGGCCTGATTTGGCCCCTAGGCCATAATTTGGAGACTCCTGTGTTAGATCAGTGATTCTAAAACTGTGGGTCAGGACCTACTGGTGGGTTGCAATCTGATTTTGGGTGGGTCATAGAGCAGAGTCACCAATGAAAACACAGGTGATGGAAAGATAGATAATTAACTGCCTCAAGGCCTGAGGCTATTCAAAAATCAGCTGCTAATTGCGCTGTAAAGAGCCGAACTCCTGCAAGCATGTACAAATACAAAGAAATGTTTGAATGTCTTTTTTCTGGTTATTACTTATAAATATATACAATATTTCTTTCTAGAGCTTTTCTGAAACCTAGATAAGTCCTGATATAGCATAGCTTTAAAAAGTGGGTCCTGGTGCTAAAACATTTGGGAACTACTGCCCTAGATAAAGTACTTCCTTTATCCTGAACGTACTGCCGGTCAGCTTCATTGTATGGCTTCTACACTTCTGAGACAGTAATTTCTTTCTGCTTCCATTTCATAATTTCACAAAACCATTGACATTCCTCCCACACCCTATTACTATTCTTTTTCCTAAGTAATAACACATCCCTTTGTACGTAGGGTTACCAGATACAAACTGGGACAGAGTGCCTCTACCTTTAACCATTGAAGCGAGAATTTTGGCAGGTGCAGTTCAACATGGAAGGGTTTCAAAAGCTGCACCTGCCCAAATTCCCTCTTCTATACAAGGGTTAAAGGCATAGGCACTCTGTCCCAGTTTGTATCTGGCAACCCTATTCATAGGGGAGGATACTGAGCCCCACGCCCTTGATTGTTTGACAGCCCAATCCTAACCCCGTGCTGGGATAGGAGAGCCAACTGACCTGCCCCATATCCAACGGGGGCGGGAGCTTGGAGTAAGGGGACTATATTCCCCGTATCCTAATTCCCCAACAGGGCTACACCTAAATTGCTGGTGCAACACCAAGCAGTCTGTGCAGGCTGAGATCTGAACTAAGTGCCAGAAGCCAGTCCCGCTCCCTCCCCAGGCTGGTCTGCCCATGGGCCCACCCTCCCCCCATCCTTCCCAATACCCTGCCCAGGCCATCCTAGGTCAGCCTTACCTTGTTGCTGCAGGTCCAGGAAGCAGTGCAGGGAAACCATCACATGTCTGTGCTCCAGCTTCCCCCCCTCCTAAATTGTTGCAAATGCTCTTCATGGCCTGTTTGTGACACTCCTGGGCAGGCATAGGAGACTTGTGCCGGCCCAAGTGCCGTGTCGGATTGCGCTGTAAGTTGCCCTTTTCTGTACCTTCCCCTGCTGTACAATACAATGTTTTAAATGAGGCAGAACTGTACTTACTAGTTGAATGTGAAAGCAACACTGCATAGCTCAGCGTGGAACGATGTCTGCCTTTTTTAACAGGGGACTCTGAGATCATAGGGCCATCTGTTCCAATATGGTACTACCGAAAAAAACAACCCTTGACTGTGCTCTGACAGAGATGAGACAGGGTTTGTGTCAGCTTTGTGTCAGTTGCATATGGACTTCAGAATTTAAGATCTAACTCCAGCTGGTTATACGCACCAAGGCATGGAATGACCAAGTTGAAAGAAGTCTTCCAGGCAATCTTGTCCACCCCTGTTCTAACACGTCCTTTTTAGAACATCATAGGGAAACCAAGGCAGGTGAACGAGCTGTGACATCAGAGCAGGTCAGCCATTAGAAGGAGGCAGATTGAGATCAGTGGTATGGCCATTGTCCCAACAGGTCCTTAGATAGCAGGCATAGAAAGGCATCATAATACATTTTATTTTCATAGTATTTCTAACTCATTCCTAATATTGCATTGCAGTATTTTTAGGCCCAGAACAAAACTGTTTTTCTACCCAATACAATATTGAAAGAAGATTTCTTTCAATACCTAATACAATATATTGCTTCTATGCTATCCCTGTTTCTGGCAAGCTCGTGGGAAACTTGTAAATACTGGCCAAGTCTGGGCAACAAGCTGATGACATGAGTAAAATATCCTTGCTGTTAATAATTCAAACATTCCCCACTTCAGCCTGATTTTGAGGACACATTTTTGAAATAGTGGGATTCACAGGGTTCTGATAAAATCTATCCATTTGCTTACTTTCCTTAGATAAGGTTCAGTGGTGTTATGTCATAACGCAGATGTATCACGCTTTCTTTATGCATTTTTATTATCACACAATGTTGGGCAGCCCAATCCTAACCTGCATTGGAGCAGGCAGGCCAACTGGCCTGTGCTGTAACCAGTGTAGGTTTGGCTGCTGCTGGAATTCACCTTGGGGCAAGGGGATATTTGTCTCCTTACCTGGATAAGCCCCAGACTCCCCTATGGGGCTGCTCAGATCTGCACCAATGAAATTGCTGGCACAAATCCGAGCTTCTAGAACAGGCCCATGCAGCCCAGGGGTAGGGGTTGGATCTGAAATCCACCCCCTCCATAGGCCCTCCCCCTGCCCCATGCTGCCCCTCCCGCCTTCACCCGCCTTCATGAAGCCCCCGTGCTGGTTGAAGCGGGAGTAGCTTACTGCCTGCACTGACCCAGCGCCTCTCGCGATGACACAGACATGCCTTATAGCACGTTTACGACAGCCCTAGGCTGACGCAAAAGAGATGTGTTAGCCCAGGAAGCACTTGAGATTGCACCCTCAGGCATTTAAAGTAAATGACCTCCATGTCTAGCCTGAGAAATAAATTATCTGGGAAAATGTCACAACTTTCACAGCAACAAGACATAGCCCTGTCAGTCTTCCTTCATTATTTGGAGAGGGGGGGGGAAGAGGGAGGGAGATGTAAAACTTTTGTGTGTAAAGGCCTGTCTCAGGATAAGCTGCAAATCAGATGAATCACTCTTGTACCAAAATTCTTCTCGGTGTATAGCAGTATAACAGTTAACCACCAGGAGGAGCTATAGGGTACTTTGCATCACAGTCCAATGGTGATTTCAGTCTACAAAATGGTGGAAGGTTTGTACTCTCCTACAGCATTTGAAATAAAGAATAAGCTTGCTACTTTTTTATGAGTCCAGATAAGGAAATTATCTGTGAGGAAATTATTACTAATAAAATATTCATATACTACTTTTCAACTAATGTTCACAATGCATAAAAACATAGCAAAAATAAAAACACTCTCAAAAATAAGTATAATTATTGAATATCTCAAGTTGATAAAATAAATATGGCAGAAAGGAGGTGCTTTTTATAGTATTCTTGTCATCTCTGGACTAATTGCTTACAGTGCAATCATACCTAAATTCAGTGGTGTCATTCAAATGATTTAGGAACAGGAACTCACTTTTGATTGGCACTTGTCGGGAACCCGGAACCAGCCACGGAGTCCGTTAGGATCCGGAACGCCCGTTCTGGTCCGTTCCCCCTGAATGACATCACTGCCTAAATTCCCGTGTGGCAATGCAGTGGTACTAGCGTGGCTTCCATTGCATCCCATGGGAGATTTTGGCTGCTGGAAGTCTCCTTGGAGTAAGGAGACATTTATCCCTTTACCCTGGGATAAGCCCCGGCAGCCACAACGAGTCAGCTTGTATTTGTGCCAACAGAATTGCTGGTGCAAGTAGATCCATGAAGGCAGATCAGGTTCTTGTGGCTGCTGAGACTTTCTCCTGGGCAAGAGGATAAATGTCCCATTATCTCCAGGAGACCTCCAGCAGCCAAAAAACTCTGTAGCTGGTGCAAGTCTAAGAGGTGAGGAGGCTGCTTAAAAAGGAGATTTGATCCAGTGCAGACCTTCATTGCCACCCCCCTCCCACAGCCTCTTGATCCCGTTCTTCCCCCCTCCCTGCCCAGATTCACTCCCTCCTGGCCCGCCCACCCCCGCCACTGCCTTACCTGGTCCGGCAAGCACAATGGGAATTGGCAATGGATGCAGAATGGTGCCGCCTCTTCCTGCAGCACTCCCAAAAGCCTGTTCCGCAGCCGTAATCCCCCTCTCCCAACCGCCCAATCCTGGAGAGGATTGGGCTGTAGAAACAGTTGAAATGCCATTTCTCAGACAATACCCCAAACAGCAGTTGCTTGAAAATATTTCAGGCTGAGCTTAAAAATGGTTGTACCAACACATACCTTTCAGATGGAGTCCAAGTAATGTTGCAGCAGCAGAGTCTTAGTGGTGGTGGGCTGATATTAGAAGCATTAGCACAACTGAAAACCAAACTAGACATGTGCTTAAAGTCACAAGGTGGTCCAATGGGAGGTAAGGTATTTTATAAGTAGTGCAGGAAGTCCCCTGAAACATGACAAAACTGTGGTGGGGTGGGTTAAGTGCTCTGCCCCTACTGAGGCTTTCATCTCAATTAAAACCTCCCCCACCCCATGCTTTTCTCAGGGTAAGGGGACATGTCCCTTTAGTCTGAGTTGCGCTGCCGCTGCCTTCAACCCTACACTGGATATAGCGCAGTCCAGCTGGCCTGCCTGTTCTAGGACAGGATTGGACTGTGGTTAAGATAATGCAACACTCCCAAATTCACTGTGGTATTGGGACTCCTGTTGTATTTTTAATGCTTTATTTTTAGCTGCTGTGAATTGTTTTTATTGTGTTCTATGCCACTTTGAGCTTCTAGAAAAGCAGGACATAAAACTTTTACATAAATGAACCGTGCTATTTTGCATCATTTCCAATGGATTAGAATTGCATGCCCCCTCCCTGCCCAGGATTGGGCGGTTGGGAGAGGGGGATTACGGCTGCGGAACAGGCTTTTGGGAGTGCTGCAGGAAGAGGCGGCACCATTCTGCATCCATTGCCAATTCCCATTGTGCTTGCCGGACCAGGTAAGGCAGTGGTAAGTCTTTGCATCTCTTGCTAATTATAAGATACTTTTGCAACTATATCTGCATTACAGCATCTGTGCATTGGCAAAATTACACCCTTTAAGGTGTGGTTGAAAGCTCTGGCCCTATGCATACTTACCTAGGAATAAACCCCATTGATTATAATGTAGGCACACAGGATTGGGCTGTAAGTAGAGCAAGCATCATCTTTTTGTTTTTGTTACTGAATCTTTACTTTTGCTTTTCCATGCAGGCAAATGCGATGCTTCTTTTCAACAAGCAACTGACTGCAAGTGAAGCATGTGCCCAAGGACTTGTGACGGAGGTTTTTGCTGACAGTGCTTTTCAGGGAGAAGTCTGGACAAGGCTGAAAGCATATGCAAAGCTTCCTAAAAATGTTTGTAATAACAATCCACTGTGGAATGCTGTGCTGATACCATTAATAAGATTCAACATGTTAATTAAATCACATTTGCTTCTCCTTTAGTGACCAGTTCTAGTTAAAATGTCAGTTTTCCATTTAAATTTGCTTGAAATATTCCTAAAATATTTAATTACATACTTTCATAAATGAGACAGAGGAAACCCCTCCAAAAATCCATTCTTGAATCAATTTTTATGCTTTGTGGCTAATGGCAATCTTTTTTTTACTTTGTGTTGGTATTCTATAGAAATCTGGCTACATCTCATTTATCCTTGACCACAAAGATTGCCTCACTAGGCAACCCTGAGGCAATTGTTTTGCTGCAGCAGACTTTGTCACAAAATAGCTTTCCTTTACAGCATGATCTTAGTATCTCTGCTTTTCCTGCTCACAGGGGCAGAAAGTTGGGAAACAGAAGTAAGGTCAGGGAGTCCGATTCTATTGACATAGGTTGCAAAACACAAACAAACCCCACCCATGCTGGTGGAAAAGAACATTTAAGGGTTGCCAATGAACTTTTGGGCCAACATTTCAGTTTTTGATTTTCACTACAAGCCTGGCCTATAGACTTGTTAAAAAAAGCTATGTTAAGTCTTCTGTGTAAAAATATCCTAATTCATCTAGTGCAATCAGGGGCCAATGCACATTGAAAGGAACATGGCAAAGGAGGCAAACTGTGACCCTTGACATGGCTATGGGAGTGGAGACACCTTGAAAAACAGCTCATTGGAATGTCACAAGCCACACAACCATTTATAGCTCTCAAACCTAAGATGTTCCTTTGACTATTTCATCTTGTTCATTAACATTCCAACTCTTGATTTCTGAGTTGCTGTACAATTGGTTTGTTAATGGGACCAGCTCTTGCTGGTCTTGGAGCTCTCAGTAGAACCAGAAGCATAGCCTGGGGAGAGCGCAGTAAGTATGTTGCAATCGCTATCCTGAATGGGTAGCGGCAAGGACAGTGGTGTCATTCAAATGATTTAGGAACAGGAACTCACTTTTGATTGGCACTTGTCGGGAACCCGGAACCAGCCACGGAGCCCGTTAGGATCCGGAACGCCCGTTCTGGTCCGTTCCCCCTGAATGACATCACTGGGCAAGGAGGAGGGGCCGCTTACACAGTGCATTGCAGTGCCTGCCGTACTTACCGCACCTCCCTCCCTGGCTACGCCACTGAGTAGAACGTAACAGTTTAGGGGCTACATAGGGTATGTCCAGAAGCAGGAATTCTGTCTAGAATGATATGCATCGATGGCATGTTGTGCTTTAGCAGTCAAGAACCTCAAAAGACAAGATGACTATCGTCAATTTTCTTACCACCGTGCTTAGTATTGATATGTTACTTTACAAAGTACAGTATATCATGCTGATTGGCACCTCAGCATTATTTACTTATTTACAGAATTTAGACCCCGCCTTTCCAGTTAAAACTGCACAAGGTGGCTTACAATAAAGCACACTTGATTATCAAGACATGAAAACACAACAAGTAGGCAATAATAGACAATAAAATGGACAATAAAAAAGCAGCAATAAAAACAAAAAATAGCAACAATAAGAAATAAATAACACAGTGGTTCCCAAACTGGTGGGGTGTGATCCACCATCCAGGGAAGCACTTGTCCCTGCACCTTTAAGGGTGGGGGAGGGAGAAGGCAGCAATATGATCCCCTGGATTGAACTGCTGCAATAGCAGAAGGGTTTTTTCTACTTACTTCTGCCAGCGCCAGCCTCCGGGGTGCCTGTGTGTGTGTGTGGGTGGGTGGGGGGGGGGAGCCCCACAGATGCCTCTGCAGGGCTCCCCAAGCCTCCAAAATGGTAAAAAAATGCAATTGAAAACTGTATCCGATTTTTGATCGAAACCAGGCAGTGGTTTTCAATCTTTTTTACTGTTCAGAAGGCTTGGGGTGCTGTGCAGAAGCATCTGGGAGGCTCCCCACACATCCCGGAGACTGGGACTAGCAGAGGTAAGCAGAAAAAAACCCTCTTTGCCCAGTGGTGTCGTTCAAATTATTTAGGAATAGGAATTCACTTTTCAGTTCAAATTCAAATGTTGGGGGGAAAAAACAAAACCAGAAGCAGCCACGGAACCCGTTAGGATCCGGAACGCCCGTTCTGGTCCGTTCCCCCTGAATGACATCACTGCTTTTGCCCCTGTAGCAATGCGATCCTGGGGATCACATTGCTGCCATAGCAACTCCCCAGCACACGCTTACACTGCTCCCAACTCCCTTGTAGGAGTTTGAAAAGCACTGAAACAAAACATTTCCAACTCAGCACAAAGAAACCTGTTCACTAGTTATACGGTGGAAGTGAGGCACCCCCCCCTCCCTTCAAAAGCCAATTGAAATAAAAATGTTTTTAGCCTTGCTCAAATTGCTTCGCAGAGACGGTTGATCATAGGTCCTCTGGAAGCAGGTTCCAACATTGTGGGGCCACCACAGAGAATCCTCTGTCTCAGTGATGGCAAACCTATGACACGCATGTCAAAAGTAACACGCCACAACATTTTGGGTCAGGGTGGATTCAATTTAAATCAAGTCGATTTAAATCATGATTTAAATCACTAGTTAAAAAGGCTTGATTTAAATTAACTCAATTTAAATCATAATTTTTTAAGAGCAACTGTCATCTCTGTCCCGCAGTGGCTCCTCCTCTGACCCGCTGTTGACTCACTGACAGTCCCATTCACTTTAATGGGACGGCTGGTGATGCGGAAGTGACACAACAAGGTGAGGGATGTGGCGGGCAGCAGGTGAGTGGATGCCCGCTAACAGGCGCTGTGCCATGATGGATCTGAAATGACAGGTGCTCTTTAAATGTAAGGACTCATTCTTGCTGGTAGTTAGAATCTTTAAAATTATTATTTGCAAACAAAATGAAGGTTTCCTATTTAGAATAATAAGCTGTCAGGTTAGTAAAACAGTGATATCCGAACCAATTTTAGGTTAATAGGTTAATCACACATAGTTGGAGAACTACTCAAATTCTTTTATGTAATTAAAACAATAACATTTTACATATTCTTGTAGTTGCTTAAACATCAATGTTTAGTAACTGAAGTGCATAAATAAAATAACTTTGAAAAAACAAACAAAAGAACTTAAACTGAATATATCAGCTGGGTCCACATAAGAAAAAAAAAACCTGGTACAGATGCATTTCTCTTCAAACAATCATATGGTTTGTAATGTACATAGATTTGCAAAACAATGGGATAAAGGAATATTCCTGAACTTTGTTTTATGATTTATCTCATGGTTACTGTGAAATTGTGTGAATGCATCAATGCAGTGCATGTTATCTCAGCTTGCAGAGCTTGGATTCATTGAATGAGTTTACCAAAAATGTAAATATTGCAGCATATACAGCCTCATGCTACATAACTAAGCTCCATTTCATGCTGAATAAACTAAATTATTGATGCATCTTGAATGGGAAACTATCTTTAGATAGATTTTTACTCCAAAAGCATTTTATTAAAATAAATTTGATAAAAATTAAAAAAAATCCAATTTAAATAAAAAAATCTGATTTTTTTTTAAATCATCGATTTTTATCCACCCTGTTTTGGGTGATACACCAATGTTCACTGACACCTGACAACAACTGAGGGCCCAATCCAATCCAACTTTACCCTAAAGTATGGGTGCATGCAGCCTAAAAAACTCTTCTGCTTTGTTTTTCTCCAGACTCTGGCCCTCTCCAAGCAGTTAATAAGAAGTGTGGAAAAGGATATCCTGCACGCAGTCAATTTACGGGAATGTCAGCAACTGGTGGAAGGATACCTTTCAGATGAGCGCAAGAATGCCATTGCAAGCTTCTTCCAAAAGAAGTCAAAATTATAATATTTACAAAAAAACAACAACACAGATCTCCACTGCCTATACGGGATGTACAGCTTGATATTCTGTCTGTATGCATTTTCAGTCTGTCTTGCACCTGGTCTGAAATTGGGGATGACGTATCACATAGTGTATGTGATAGGATACTTGTAGGCTGATGTGTTTCACCACTAAGTGATCTCATAGTTTGGATAGATTCATTCATTCTGTAGTGCTAGTCAGAATCTTTGCAGTGCTGAGTACAGTATTCTACTTAGAGGAGTTTAAAACTGTCATTTATATTACCTGGAAGTAAGCTGTGTTCAGTAAGCCTGAGAGCGCAGTCCCAACCTGAGCTGTAGCCTAACACAGGCTAGGAGGCAGCTGCAGCTCACTGCGGGACAAGGGCAGCGGCGTCATGCAGTCGGAACGCTGGGCGGGAGGAACAGGTGAGCGGCAGCCCGCCCGTTGCATACCACTTCGGCGAAATGGAGTGGTACGCAACGGGCGGGCTGCCACTCACCTGTTCCTCCCGCCCAGCGTTCCGGCTGCATGACGCCGCTGGACAAGGGGATATGTCCCAGGGAGTAATCCCCAGCGAGCTCTATGGGGCTGCTCAGATCTGTGCCTGTAAAATAGCAGGTACAAGTCCATGCAGACAGGAGTGGCCCAGATCAGGGCAGTCCAGCCTGGAGAGGGGGGTTAGGATATAGACTAACACAGCCCTGACCCCCCCGCCCCCCTCTCCAGGCTTGCCTGCCCATGAATCTGCCCTCCCTCCGCCCCATTATGCCTCCTGCCTGCCTCCTGCATGCCCTTGGCGTGGCCCTGTGCAGGCAGAACTAAGCCAGCACAGCTGGCGGGCTGCACAGCATATGTGTGCTGGCACTGCCGCCTGCACCGAGACAACCAGCGCTGCGCCAGAAGAACACCAGGTTAGGACTGTGCTCTTAGGCTGAAATCTTATGTCATTCACTGGAAAGAACCACCTCTAGTTATTTTTCATAAATACTAGCCTTTGGTCTCTGTGTTAGCCATGCTGACTTCATGCGTGTCAGGAGTAAAATTGATTATAGTATTGCATCAGCTCCTTGCTGGCTTGCTATTGCTTTTCTGCTCTAAGATTACAGTCTCTGTGTTTATGGACATGCTGAATATTTACACGGATACCTGTCTGATAAGCTTGCCTATAACTGTACAAGACAGATTTGCACTGGTGTGTGTGTGAAGGCAACAGACCTTTCGATATCCGTGGATGCCGAGCCAGTGACTAGAGGGCCTCAGAGGACCTCCTGGATGTGACTGGAAGACACTTCCAGTTTGTGCCGGCAATTTCCAGTCGCGTCCAGAGGTGTTATGTCCGTTGTAGGCCGCCTGACCTCCAATGGGTCTCTTGGACCTACACCTGCTAAACAGGTGGGGTAAATTCAAGGAAGGGGCATGTCAGGCCAGGAAAGTGGGGATAGGATCTCGATGTGTGCCACTGCAAGCAAGACCCTCCTTCCTGAATTGCTCTGGGGTGATGGATTGTGAGATCAGTCAGTGTAATCCCAGCATTTGATTGGGCTGCTAAAGTTACAATGCCCCGATTTCATCATTACATCAGTGTAATTTGGAGCTGAGTCAGCAAAGGATAAATGGTGTCAGTTTGTCCGTCCATCCGGTATTACTCAAGGATACAAGTTCAAACCTAAACAAGTCTACTCAGAAGTCCCATTGTGTTCAATGGGGCTTATGCCCAGGAAAGTGTGTATGTATAGGATTGCTACATTACAGCCTAATCCTAAAGTCTGAGGCCACCAACTCTCTCAGAGGGCTAAACTTCAAAGCAAAATAAACTACTCAGTGCCCAATTCTGACCCTGTTATTGCCAAGAGTACGAGCATTCTGCCAGCTCTAGGTGTCGTGAATGTGCTGTAGAGCACATTTGTGGCACCCGGAAAGCAAGGAGTGCTGACGCTGGGCCAACCAGCCCAGCTAGCCAGCCAGCGCTGAATATTCTCAGGGTGCAGGGAGTGGGTGGAATTGGTCAGAGGGAGGGGAGGATGAAGCCCGCAAGGGAGCAGGGATGGTGGCATCCTATGCTGCCAAATCCTAACACTCCTCCCAAACCGGGCAGCCTGACAGGGTTTCTCCTCAGCTCTGCACACTACTCAAGCGCAGGCCCAGAGCCGAGGAGACCCATTGGCACCTCAGCAGCATTACCCAGATTAAGGGAGCAAATATTCCCTTATCCCAAGGAGATCCCCGTGGTCGCCATTTTGGCATCGCTGTTCCTCTGAGCGCCAAGGTGTTCAGAATTGGGCTGTAAATCAACTCAAGTATGGACATTTGCTTTCTTAACCCTATTTATTCCAATTACAGAATTTAAACGAAGTGCTATCTTGGACCATTTTTAAATTTGTTAATAAGTATGCCTGCTTTTATTATCTCTTCTATTTTTTTAAATTTAATTAATCAGTTTTTAATTAATATTATAAGATAATTACTTAATATTGTAAGATAAAGCAGACTGTCAAACTACAGACACATTGATGACATTATAGAGTATAATTGCAAGAATAATAGTAACAGAAATAGTAAAGCTTGTAATATCCAGATGAGACAGAGCCAATATGGCTCATAGAATATGGCTCCTTAGGAGCCAATACGGCTTCAAAAAATAGCAAATTATTTCTGTTGGAGTAGTTGTATCTGACACTTGGGAGTTCTAGGATGAGATCAGAAGGCAGAGCCCAGTAGTATTTGGTGGATTTGGTATGGATCAGAAATCAGCTTCAAAGTGGAGTATTCACCTCAAGTGAATGACACTAGTTATATGGCTTTGAAAGAAAAACCATGGCAGGTTTCCTCATTCTTTTCCTAACAGCTAGCTCTAAAGTCAAAACAAAACAAAACTAGGCCAGGCCATTTTTGTCTCTACTTGGGCAACCCTCATACTTATTAGTGGTACTGGCCTACTGACAAAGAGAACACCTCAGACCATCTAGTTATCAGAAGGTGGGATTTAATTTGATTCACACCGTCACTTTTACTGTTTTGTTCCTGAAAGCAAGACATAGATTTGATTGTGAACAAACATTCCTATTTGTGTAACTTGTTTGATGAATTCAGGCTGCAGAATTTGACCGTTTTCATGAAGAATCTGATTTGATTTTGCACAGTACTACCCAATTCCCAAATTGTATGGAGGTGACCCTGACACAGGTCTTCGCTAAAGAGTCAGCGCTAGAACAGTATGTAGCTTGAACCACATTAGTGTTCCTTTTGTTCAAGGCGGTGTTAGGATTGCATTGGCTACAAGCTCAATTGAAAGGGATTCTGCCAGGGAGAAGGAGAGAGGAATGAGTCCCAGGAGAAGGCAGACTGACTGATGAGAGTAGTGCCTAGTGGTTAACATGTATATACCATTTCCTGCTCCTGCTCTCTCCAGCGGCTGAACAGGGGGGAAAAACCTTGGTACTTTGTATCTTCTGCCACCATCCCAAGCTACAGTGACAAGGCAGAGGAGGCCATATGGGCAGTGGTGTTTCTAGAGGGCGGGAAGCACTAAGTTTTTCAGGCACCTGAACCCCCATATAAAGTGGCCCCTCCCCTTCAGAGCCATACGCAGCTGCAAGAGCAAAGCAGATGAGACGCCTCACAAACACAAATGGCTCAAGTGGAGGGGAAAGGGATGTTTTACATGGGTGCTCAGGGCCTGAAAAACCTAGTGCTTTGTCCCTCCTCTGGGAACACCACAGCATCTGGGAATCCCCCTTCCCTCCCAGAAAAGCACTGGGATTCTTATTAAAAATGAAACTCACAGTAGTATCCATAGGTTGAAGAGACATGATAATCCACTGAATTACCCATGAATATGGACTAGGCAGACCAAGTAGAACTAGTTTATCTAAAGACCAGCAAAAAGGGCAAAGGGAAAGAAAGATGGGTAGTAAAAATATAAACAGGCTGATGGGAAATGCCTAAGCCTGGCTGGAAAGGGGGTGGGGAGGCTGTGGGAAGGTGGCGATGGCATGCGCCAAGTCCCATCCTGAAGCCTCGCTGCCCTCTTTCCTTGCTAGTGCAGGTTTGAGGAGACCCACTGGAAAGCGGGAGGCTTACAGAGGTGTAAGGGAATTTGAAGCGTCCTGATCCACACACACCCACTGGGCATTTTTGGCAGGGCTGCAGCAGTAGGGGGGATATGATAGGACTGGGCTGTTAATGTATTTCCTTTTTACTTTCTCTCTTTATCCCACTTCTTTGGCCCGCTTCTCTCTCTGCCTCCACTGGGCTCAGAGCAGCTTTCTCCAGCCATGCAGCCACCCCTTTCCCCAATAAATCACTTAACAACACACAAGTCTTAAGGGTATTATGAGTTGGACTGACAGTCTCCAGGTTAAGAACTGTCCTTGGTTCTCAGAGGAGAACTCGTTGTCACCCTGAGGTCCTTTCCCTTCCTAAAACATGTCCATGTTTCACCTCCACACACACCCTCCTCTTTCAAGGAGCTTCCTCTTCCTCTGTCACTGATTCCAAAACCCATGCTGAATAGCTGTAAGTGTTTGTTTCCAGGGAATAAGACAGGATTATAGCCTGAGGGCCCAATCCTACACGTGGTTGTGCTGGGGGTAAGACCTGACCGCCGGTGCCAGTGTTGCTAAAGGTCCATAAGGCACTTCCAACGCTGGTGATAAGGACTTATCGCTGGCAGTGGCCCAGTGACAGGACCCAGCACATGGGGGACCCACCGCAGGACCTGCAGGCGGTGACATTGCCAGCACTGGTGAGCTCTTTGGGGTATGTGGAGGGCAGGGAGGAACTGGGAAGGGGAACAAGGGTGGGAACAGTGATGGCCTCCACAGCTGGATCCTGACCACCACGTTGGGCTGCACAGCCCAAAATGGAGATCCTCAAATCTGTGCTGGTAAAATAGCCAGCGCAAACTTGAAGCGACCCATTGGTAGGTCTGTTCCTTTACCTGTGGGAAGGGGACAAGCGTAATGGGCTTACTTCTGAGTAAAATAAAATACCATTTTCAAACACCTTCACAAATAGCCTAGCACCATTTTATAAACAACATTATTGTGAATATGACCATCTGAATTGTTTTTTTATTTCATTGACTGCATTTTCATTCTTTCTTTTCCCCCTGATTGAAGCATGTTCCCCTCCAATAAAGAATATTATGTTTGCACTCCATTTGACCCAGAGTTGCACCTCTCATCTTTTGTAAATACTAACTTCCTTTGGGGTAGCTAACAATCAGTAAGCCCTGAAATGTGTATAGTTTGATACACATGTAAGTGTGTTTGCATTCATCATTGTGCAAGTATGATAACAACAGCATAACAATGCCCTATATATAGGGATGGTTTTTTCGGTGATCAACACAAAAAGCAAAATAATGAGTATTTCTCCTGAAAACGCTACATAAAACAAAATTTAGTTCAAAAAGTAAAAAAACTTTTGCCTTATTTTTTCTTTTTTTGACAGAGTTTGACACAAATTTAGATCAATTTCACAAATAGTACCACTTTTGTTTATTTTTGATAGTTTTTTTTTTTGAAGATGATTTTATTGATTTTATAATTATAAAGATACAGGAAAAGGATAGTCATTTACATAGGATGGGTATACATAGGGTTAAACAATAGGAAGTGAGGCAGTACGAGAGTAACATGTAAATGCAAAAATTAGTAATTTCCGTTATAATATATTCCATCTGAAAGGATATAATCATTATGATTCACAAAACTACGTCAATTTTCATTATTCATTCAAATCTTCAATAATTTCAATAATTTCACAGTTACTTAGCAAACTCAAGTAAGAAAAGTTAATTATACCTATAATTATCTATCTCTAATTTATAGTAAAAGTCAATAAAATAATAAACTAAAAGGGAAGAACCTACTATATAAAGCACAGAAATAGAATAAACATAGGTGAAGCTGGGAAGTCAAACTATTTAAACTAGCACTCTGTTGATCTCTTCATCTCTATTCATATTGCTTATATTATTTTTCAATCTTAATCTTTAATTAATCTTTGTTACAAAACTTATTCTATTAGAATTAAGACAGCCCATCTCAGAAAAAAAAAATACGCCATAAAAATAAAGAGCATAAAGATATAACATGACATCCATCACTTCGTAATCACCATTAGGCCTTAATAACATTTTTTTTTCTAAAGTCATATCTTAATGTAAGCTTGAGTTATCACGTACCTTTGTTAAAAAAAAAAGAAAATAATCGCTTAGTTATATAATCTGATACAAAATTACAAGCCTACAATTATCGCTTTTCAGATTAAGGCTCAATGCTAACTATTTCTTTCTATCACAAATCTCACAGGAAGGAATGAACTTTGTCACCTTTTAATCCTCATTTCTATTTATACCATTTATTCAATTTTTAAATCATAAATTTCATTAATCAAATTCCCCCCGCCCATTTATTATAAAAAGCCAAAAATTATACAAATCATTAAAAATTAACATCTGGTCAAAACCTTCCCCTCTCCTACCACCAGAGGGGAGCCTGCTGACAATAAACACTCTCACTGTATTTGTCAGCAGACCATAAAAATATCTTGTTCATAATCTCTTTCTCTTAAATCTTCTTAGTTCAGACAGGGCTGTCCATCTTCAAAAATACACATTCCTCTTGTCCTTCCACAAAGTTCATTTCTCCAAGTCCTTAAACATGCTTCAAACATCTTTCAGCTCTGATTGTAGATCTGTCGGTTTCCTTCTCATTAACGCCATGTTGACTCAATTACGCAGTAAAAAATTCAAGCTTTCTTTAAACATACAAATCAAAATACTCCCTATTTTTGTGTTCTCTTATCTCATTAATAAATCCTCTTGATCTGCAAATAGGACTGTCCGTTTTCAAGTAAATGAGATCCAATTATAAATCTTCTGCTTCGCCTCTCGACGCCATGTTTAATCTGCTACGCAGCAAAAAATTCAGCATAGAACAGAGTACTTTTTTATTCCATATTTCAGCTTCCCATGCCACATCAAAGCATTTAGAAAAGAAAATAGAAACAGAAGCAAAAAAGAAAACAGCGATGCACTTCAGTGGATATCTTGTGTTGAAGATTAAGCAGGTTTAATTCCACTGACCTCACTGGCCCGCAGCCAACTCTCCAGTGCACTTCACGCCAAGATGTTAAACATTTACGCCTACACACCACTTCTTCTTCCCACACGATTGTCTTCATTAGGGGGACCTCTGAAGACCTTCCAGACGCTGTAATTAAATCCATCATTCTCTCTCCGGTGTTGTCACTCTCCAAGTCAGAGACCGTCCACACGGTCTGCCAGAAGGCAGAGTCTCTTCTGCTCCCCAGTCACAAGCGAACATCATTCACCTCCGGAGTTGGCCACTATCCAGAGGCTAGATGTTAATGCTTACCCCCAACCCAGTTCTACTAATGGAGTTGGGCCCGAACCCCTTGCAGAGATTCAGGAAAGAACACAAGCCCCAGCCACTCATAAAAAGCGACTGCCATGTTCAAGTCTCTGGCTCCTCCCCCTATTTTTGATAGTTTTGAGGAATCCTGTTGGGATACTGAAAAAAGTCCCTGGAAATTTACAGGCCTGAATGGGAAAGGCCTAACACTAGGCCGACTCAGGGGGTAAAGTGCCAAGTCATTCAGGCCTGGCAGACCAGCAGTAAAGTGCTGAGTCATTCTGACTCAGCTTCAACCTGGGGATGAGATCATCTGATCTCTGATTGGATGCTGGGGACTATTTATTCAAGACCAGAAACACCTGTGGTTTGTTGCTGGAAATGTAAGTGTTGCTGTTGGAGGAGATTTGCTATACCTGTTTGCTGTTCTTTGCTGCAAGAAGCCTTCTTCTGAGAATATAGAAGTTCTTGCTACCCTAATCTCTGTTGTCTGAATGATTCCTTGCCGGAGCTCTGCGACCTTGAAGCCTTTCCAAGCCTCACAGCTGTAAACTGCTTCTACGCTATCATCAAATCCACAAATAGTTTTCAGTAAGGGATCAGGAGGAGGAGTAGCAGAAATAGAAAGAAGCTTGCTTAAACTTGCATGAACACACATGTTCATAGTTCACAGTGCATGCTGGGGTGACTTTAATGGAATGTAGAAGTAGCAGTTTCTTGATGCTCCAAGCAGCAATCAGAATGCAGCTTGGGAATTTTTGAGTAGGTTATATCGGGCTGGGGTGTGTGGGCCAGTAATTGCTTGCTTTTGTAGGGCCATTCACCCTTATTTATTGTGCTTTTTGCACAAATTGCAGTAAAAATTAGGATAAAAACACATAACATCTCAATTTGCTATTTTAAGAAATTTTGGAAAAAATATCACCAAAAAACCCACCCCTACCTATATACCTAAAGGTAAAGGTTTCCCCACAATCGAATGGTCTAGTCGTGACCAACTAGGGGGCGGTGTAAAAAACTAGCCACGGGGAGGGTAGTAAGTTCCTTCTGCGCGACTGTAGCAAGGTGGAAAAATCACTGTGCCATAGAGGCGCAAGGTTCTAGGAAGTCCGTGCACTTAACATAAATGTTTGCTAAATACCCAAACTTCTGATCTTTCCGTGGCCAGCCGTGAGTACAACAAAACTTTATGCAAATAGGAAATCTGCTAAAATGCCACCAGCTCCAATTACCCGCTGACTCAAGCCTAGTGGAGCTGCTAGGCAGAGTTAACCAGCAAGGTAGTTCCAATACCCCAGCCTCACTTAACCCAGAGGCGGTAGCTTGGGAAAACCTTAGTATAGACAAAAAACCTCCAGCAGTTCCTATTGCAATGGTAACGGGCCTGAGGGCGGCCTTGATTTAGCCAGTACCCTGAGCAACTTCCCCCCCCCACGTAACGTACTCACACTCAAGCTAATAAGCTTGAAAAGACTTTATTAAAAAACAACAACACACAACTCAGTTGGTTCCATGGCCCAAAGGCAAACATAAATGAGATATAACACATAACCAGCGGCGTCATGCAGCCAGAACGCTGGGCGGGAGGAACAGGTGAGTGGCAGCCCGCCCGTTGCGTACTGCTCTGTTTCGCCGTCTTCCCCACCCCCGCGGCATCCAAACCTAAGCTTCTACTCTTTAGTGAGACTAACATTGCTTAACATGCTAAGTTGCCAAACAGATGATACCCATGTTGCTTTGTTGGAATCAAGCAAGCCTCTTTCTCCTTCTCAGTAACAACCAAGCCATATCTGGAACAGCCAGAAACACTGAACAACCAACAAGGGCTTATGGGAGATTTTTATAGCCCTTAGAATCTTACTTCCCAATTAAGGGCTAATTGCCTTTGCCTGGCAACAGTGGAGAAGTCACAGGTGATGAGTTACACCGGAGAAGGAATTTAGGAGGAGGCAGTTGGCACCGTGATGTCCTTGAATCTATTGCCCCACTGAACCTCCCAAAAAGTTCCCTAGGCTAACTGATAAGGATTGAGGACTCTGTGTTGTTCTTTCCTATCAACTTAATTTCATATTGTGGCCTGTTTTAACTCACTGCCTACCCAAGATGGACTTTATATCTTAAAGATGGAGTCAGGCCTTTAAAATGGCATTAGGCCTATATATTCGAGCCTGTCTTTTACAGGCAGTGCTCATCTCCGTTTCTAAGCCTGTAGAGCCGGCGTTTGTCCAAGGACAAGCTTCCATGGTCATGTGGCTACCATGACCATACGCCGTAGTGCAAGGAATGCCGTTACCTTCTCACCAAAGTGGTACCTATTTAGCTACTCACATTTTTTAGGTGCTTTTGAATTGCTAGGTTGGCAGGAGCTGGAACAAACAACAGGAGCTCATTCCATTGCGTGGTCTCGAACTGCCAACCTTCCAGTCAGAAAGCACAGCAGCAGCGGTTTAATCCGCAGCAGCACCACGTCCACATATATACCTAGAGAAATGCTAATATTGTTCCCAGCCTCTGTTGTCAACCTGTTTGTTTAGGACAGTGGTCAGGGAACAGGGGTAAATTACCCCAAATGGGGTAAAAATGAAATTCCTGGGGGTAATGGATGGTCGCGCTGCTGAGACACAGCCGGGCATGCATATGAATCTATATGCATGCCCGGCTGTGTCTTGGCAGCGCAACTGTCCATTACCCCCAGGAATTTCATTTCATTGCACCTTGGGGTGCCCACCGCGCTTACCTCCCCAGTGCAGTTTTCTCCTTTTCCCTTCTTCCTGCAGCTGCAGAGCAATTCAAACCCAGACCCTGCCCCTAGCAAAGAGGAAAAGAGCCCTGCAGCCCCCCCGCCCATACTTCCCGCTTCTCTAGGCAGCGCAGCTCTGTGGCGTAACCCGTTCAGCGCCTGGGAGAGGATTCCGCACCAGCACTTTGAGCCGCGCTCCTGGTTGGGACGGGGCGGGGGGGGGGCTGGAGCCCTGATGTGGACCTGCCTGCAGACCTGCCACAAGCGGCCGGACGCTGCAAGGATCCCTGCACAGACCAGCCCCCAACACGCGCATCCGACCGAGACCAGCTGGCAGCTCGTGGCTCCCTTTCCTGGGAAAAAACAGGGACGACCCTGGAGGATTTTGGCCTTTTTCTGCCTGGAGGAATTTCTGTCTTTCCATCCATGAGATCGAAGAAGCACCTGAAGGCTGCGGGAGCCCCGCGAGTTTGGTGCACTGCAGGGCCCCCCAGAAACTTTGGAAATTCAGACCAGCAGTCCGCAAATGGCTGTGCTCCAAATGTCCAGATTTAATAGTAAACCTTCCATGTGTGCGTGCGTGCATGTATGTATGTTTTGACTGAACATCAGGGAAAATTATCAAAATTAAGGTGCAAGAGTAAGGAAACAGTTTGCTTCCCCACCCGCATTTTATTCATGTTTTCTTTGTTTCATGAAGACGGAGCATGTTCTTGAACACTCCTCCTAGAGCAGTGGTCGGGGAACCGGGGTAACGTTGGCGTATCTAAATATATTTTGGGGTAAAAGGTAAAAAAGTTCCCTGACCCCTGGTTTAGGATATAAAAGGTGAGATTCAAATTAAATAAAAAATATTCAAACACATACTGTTGTCATGGCCAAATTAAACTGAGTTGTGTCTTTCAATACTTCCGTATACTGTGTGTGTGGAGAATCAACAGCAAAATGCACTTTGCAGGGGCACGTGTGAAATGCTACTTGAGGTTTGTAGATATTTCAAGCAAGTGAAGGTTGCCTTTCAATCTGTGAAGTGCTGTTTTTTCCTCTAGGGATATAGGGGTGTGTGTTTTTCCCTCCCTTTCTCTCTCTCCCCTGTTGTTATTGTTAATAAGTAGGTCATCCCTGTATTTTTAGAAAGCAGAGTAAATTCACTGTTTGAACTTTTCCATCTGTGGGTGAAAATATTGATTATTACACTTCTGTGCTGCACAAAAGCACCTGTAGTGTTTCCTCTGACCCATCAAATATTTATCATTGTTCCAGAGAGGCTATTTCAAATGTGAATAAGGCAAGGCTCCTTTTTTAAAAACCTGCTATCTCTTTGAGAGGAAAGGAGCATAAAACCCTCAAGTTATAGCTTAAAAGAACAAATTATGCTAGATGGCTGAAGAGACCTTGCTATCATAATTCTGATTCTTTGAGCAGATTCAAAAGAGAAACCCACTGGAGGAGGGTGAGTTGGCAGGCAGGAAGCTGACCTAGGAAAGCTCTGTGAAAATCATGCAACTTGCTGTTGTGTAAAGAAATAAAATGTACATTATGATGATGGGCAGTCATTTCTGAATGGCATGCCTATTTATAGCACTGCTCTGTGTTAGCCCAGTTGACAGAAGTTAAGCTGTGGAACAGAGGTTCTCCTGATAAAAAACAGTTACCCTGATAGTACTAATACTTTACTACTCTTAATAGGAGTGAATGGAAGGCTTATACACATGGGACAAAGTAAAGAGTTGCTCTAAAACAGCATTTCTCAACATTTGTTCCCTGTTGTACTACTTGGCAAAGTCCACCTATTGGAAGTATGACCAGAAATACAACTGGTGATGATGTAATCGTGGGTTACTTCCAGATTGGGAGGCCAGAGGCTACCAACACTGGTAAGAGGCTCAGGACAGATGGGAGGGATTATTTGAGCACACTAGAGCATTGAAAAGTGCACGCTGGAGTTCTGCCTGCTGAGCTGAGCCCAGAGCTGTACGTGGCTCTGACAGCACCCGGGGAGCGATACAAGGGCAAGGGAGGGGAGGGGAGGGCAGGGCAGGGCTGGCCTTATGCCAACATGACCAATGCCATCGGGCCCCGCGCTTTGGGGGGCCCTGCACCAGGGCAGTGAGCATATTGCTTGCTGCTGCAGTCAGGATCTCTTAGGATTGTAGGTCAGTGGGGCAAGCAGAGCAATTTTACCTTCGGCCCTCGCACCTGCCCCAGCTTCTGAAGTGCCCAAAATGGGCCTCCTGGAAGCAATGAGCAGTGACGTCATCCTGTCACCACCAACTATTTCCAGATGCCGCACTTTGTGTGTGGCACCACAAGTGCTCTTCTTGGTGAGTGGGGGACCCTATGGGTAGTGTGTGGGGGGCCCACAGGAATGCCTGTATTGGGCCCCGCCACTCCTAGAGCTGGCCCTGGGGCAGGGGGTTGCAAGAACACTTGGGTTGTTCCCCGCAGCAGCACCTCACGGCTCCTATTGTGCATGTCACCCCCAGCTATACCCTCCCGCCGCCTCTGGCTGAGCCTCCTACTGCCACTTGTTGTGTTGCTGGTCTTTTTGCCAAGCAGCAGAAGTCTGGGGGACTTGTGCATACCACTGGAAACCACCTCAAGTACCACTGCTCTAGTCTCAAGGATACCATTGGGATGGGGCACTTGATGCTAATGCTGCTCCAGCTCCTCTTTGCTTGCAGGTTTTAAACATGGGGAGAGCATTAAAAAACAGAACCTGGTTTAGGAGGGTTCCACCCTTTGTCTCTGCCAACTTTGTCAAGCCAGCTTCAGCTGGGTTGCATAGCACCTAGCACAGCCATCATTGAAAATATGGGAAGATGGGATGCTGGAATGGGGGGTGGCTGTATGGTTGTTTTGCATGTGTCAAAGTTATAAACCAGCATCGATCCATGTGCACACCAGGTTTCTCCTATCTATGCTGGTCTGTTTGCATGTAACATTGGCATACTAGTCATTGATGGCCTGGGGGAGATGCCTTGTAGGCATGCTAACATTACACACAAGAGGGCCAAAGATAGTGGCAAGTGCATTAAAAGGAAAAAACACACACACATGGGGACAGGCTTTACACGTGCTCCATGTCCTGTATTAGAACCAGAATAAACTTTCAGTTATTGCATAGGAATTTACTTGGGATTTTCTCTATGGTTATTTTCCACAAGACAGTGCCATTAAACATTCAGAGAATGGAGTGGTTAACCTGTGGGAAATCTAGCAAGGTCCCACTCTGTTTGTCTTGCAGAGGACTTCATGTTTATTTCTGATAATACATACATAACATTGGCACATTAATTCCTATCATTACTTGAACCATATGGAAAAAGACTATATTAATGATTTAGGGCAGGGGAAAAGAATTCTGTCATGTGTGTAGAAAAACAAACCACAAATTAAAATAGCCAGTGAAATTGTATTCACACAACTGGAAGCACACGGATCAGAACAAGCTTTAGGTTTATTGCAGTATATGGCCGTGTTTCCCAAACGTTTTAGCACCAGGACCCACTTTTACAAATGACAATTTATAGTGACCCACTAGACGAAAAAAGAGATCTAGAAATATTTTAATATAATAATCTGATCCTGTGCTCCCGAGGCCGCAAGAGACCTTGCTTATAGTATGTGTCGTCATTTGCTATTCTTGCTCTAGACATGACATTCAAGGGCTGTTCCCCCAAACCTTTATAGTCATTTCAGAGTACCCAGAAGGCTGAACTAGAACACAAGAAGTGCAGTTAGGGACTTCCAGGGACAAAACGCTGAAACTGGGTTTGAATGTGATCTATGGCATGCTTGACAGAATTTCTAGAGAAAATAAGAAAATGGATATGAAGATTATTTCTTACCAGCTATTTTCCTCTGTAAACTGGGCAAGGGTGCTTGCAAAGTTGTTGTTTTTTAATCAAAAACTTTTCATGACCCACCAAAAATTAGCTTGCAACCCACTGGTGGGTCCCAACCCTTGCTGTTTTCATGTGGTTTTTATGGTTATCTTACTGCAATTGCATGCAGACATGTTCACCTGTCACACAGCTGAAAAGTGCCTTCCCTGTCTTCCACTTGTGATTTCAGCCATTTTACAAGTAACGTTTGATAGGAAATTCATGTGGTAGGTAAGGTGATATGTCATGTGTGTTTATGGAACCCTCCAGAAGCACATCTGAGTACCTAAACAAAACTACTGATACAGCTAGAAGTGGGGCCTGGTTGGCAGTGCACGTCCATGCAAATCTACTCAGTAGTATGATCTATTGAGTTTAATGGGGGTTACTCCCAGATAAGTATATACACACTTTGAAGTACATCCCATTGAACTGAGTAGGGTCTTAGTTTCGAGTAGACACACCTAGGAATGCACCGTTAAGACTTCCCATGGATTTTCAACTTCATTCGACGGTTGAGTGCATTGCATATGGAAAACCACGGAACAAGTCCCAGATGCCCACACCATCAGGGAACGTTCGCTCGGCTCCAGCGCGCATAGACACCTTCTCTTGCCTTCTCGTTCCCCCAGCCCAGACATTATGACGTCCTCTCCGGGCCGTCACCAACTCCTTCACGCCTTCTCCCGGCGCCTTCCTCAGTCACCTTCTTTCTTTCTCCCTCCCTCGCACAGCTCCCGCGTTCCCCGCGCCTGAGCTCAGAGTCACACGAGGGCGTCCCCCGGCTCCGCTCTTTATCAGAGCTGCGCCACCGTGCCAGGCAGGCGCACACGGCAGCCAGCCCACGAAGGCGTCACCCGGATCCGCCCCCTCTCGGGCCTGCCGGGGCGGACCAGCATTGAGTTTCTGTCGCTCCTATTGGCCAACGAAGGGCCGATCGCCTTTGCCAGACTTCCCCAGTGATGGTCTCTGCCGCTGTCGCCGCCAGCGCCGTCAAGTTGCTGACGCGGAGCCCGCTGCGCCCTCTCCACCCGCTCTGCGGGATTAGGTGAGAGCGCCCGCCGGGGACTGGGGAAAAAGGGGAGGGAGGGCAGGCGGGATCAAAAGAAGTCTCACTCCTGCTCTCTCCCGTGAGAAGAAAGTGGTGGGTAGAGTAGTCGTTACTGCCGCCCCCCCCACTCCTCGCACAATTAAAAGTCTCATTGGTTCCCAGTGCACGATCAGGCATTTCCCTGCAGGAAACAAGACGATCGCAGGCTATGTTGTGTGACCTTCTGTGCAGCGTATTAACTGCTGCGTTCCAGTGTTTGATTTCCAAGAATGCAAACGATGCTGGGGCTTGCATTTGTCTGGAAATAAGTAACACGCGCCGATCTGGAAGCCCTTTTCGTAGCAACTCAGGCTTGTAGTTATTCGGTGGCCAGTGAAATGCGCTCTGGACCTACTTGGAAACATTTTTGGGTGTTCTTATCCATGGCTAGATCCTGGCATCCCCAGTGAAGATCTCCTCCCAAGTGATGCTATCAAGAGTAGAATGTAGGCTTAATGGATATTTAAGTGGCGTTTCTACAGGGATGGCAAATCTCTAAGTTTTGCAAGAAGCCTTACCTTGCAGTGGAAATCACTCCTCTCCTGCACCGTTTTAGCCAATCCTCACAGGGAACAGCAACATCTTGGCGTTGCTTACTGGCTACAGCAGCAAGGGAGAGGAGGGATTTACATGACAGGGTAAGGCTCCTTGCAAAACTTAGAGCTTTGCCATCCCTGTAGAAACGCCTCTGCGGATATTACAACCACAAGGAGCTTAAGTTGTGCCAAGATTTCTGAAGGCTCATCCCTTTGAACCTTATGAAGGTCAATTTCTGAACAATGACAGGGCCCAATTCTAAAATGTAGGTAGGATGGATGACAGTGCCCCACAAGCAGAGGCACAGTGCATTCTCCCCATCAGTCAGTAATTAAAGTCCTCAGCCATCAGGTGTTGGAGAAAGGGAAAGTGCTTCCTGATCAGAGTCTGGTGTTTCCAGACTCCCCTGGGCTCCAGTCTCTCTTTTTCTAGAAATGACACAATATATCTTGTTTTCCATAAGACAACCCAGGAGAGCATTCAGGCTTCATCACTGGAAATCTTAGGCCCAAATTCCACATGATACTGAATGTACCATACTTCCTTACGTGCTTTATTAAATGACTCCTATGGGGGTAATCCAGATTGGGACTGCAGCAGGGGTCAAGCAAGATGTTAAAGCACCTTGCCCCATGCCACCCAATCAAGATACCCCTTTGCATACCCCTTTGCATACCCCTTTGCAGCTGCTGTAGCAAAGGAAAAACTGTTATAATGAAAGGAAAACCGTGTTATGATGTTGGAACTAATGATGCA
The DNA here is from genome assembly GCA_029204185.1 of Lerista edwardsae. Lineage (NCBI taxonomy): Eukaryota > Metazoa > Chordata > Lepidosauria > Squamata > Scincidae > Lerista > Lerista edwardsae. The sequence goes on from JAJKFI010000019.1 coordinate 17,129,698, forward strand.
TTGAGAATCCTGTATAATCTGCTTCTCACTGAGATAGTAAAGCTGTGTCCACATCACATTACAGGTTAGGGCTTGTGTTATTTGAATAGTCCTCATCATACACACTCATACTTCTAGCAACTTGTTTCTTACATGGATGTTTTGAATGGAGGATTATTCAACTGAATGATTGCCTACCTATGATCTGATGTGGTACACCCCAGACATGTATTTACCTCCTCCATGAGAGAACTAGCTAGACCTAAATGGCAGATTGGACCCTAACTGGGTCAGGACAAGTGACACAACAGCAACAGAAACTGCACTCATTCATGCTTGTTGAATAATGTACGGATCAGCTCACACTTGAAAGAAATAATGTGCAACTTAATTTATATTATCTGAAAATGAATATACTGTCAGCCAGGGGTCTCTCAACCTGGGTTTAAGTTCTCAGGATAGCTTAAATCACACTACTGAGCCAAGCCAACATTTATAGACCTCTACCAATTATACCTCATTTTTTCTTTGTGTAGTCCTGTAAGATCAATTATTCTTTTTCTTCTACTGATGGGGATGGAGGTAGATAAGATCCGAACCAAAGAATTCCACACAGGACTCCATATGACATCCATGTATATATTATAACTGTGGTTCCCAAGCTGGGCGTCACAAACTGATTTTGTGGAGACCCCATTTTGTGGAGACCCCATTTACTACCATAGATGCATTTGTACAACATTTTAAAAAGTTGCATTTTTGCAACATTTTTAGAGAACTTCCAAAGAAATAGGTTTTAGAAAAAAATTTCAAGGCTGAAAACAGCTGTTGCATTTGGTCACCTATGGTAGTCTACATACATGCTTTTTACAGCCACAATGATGTCACTTCCTGCTTAATAACATCATTTCCAGTCTCGGGGTGGGTGGGTCCTGATAAGTTGTTGTACCTAAAAAATGTGTCCTGATGTTAAAAATGTTGGGAACCACTGCATTATAACATGTGACAATTATATCTTGTGTGCACACATGATAAAGGTAAAGGTTTCTCCAAAACCGGATGGTCTAGTCATGACCAACTGTAGGGGGCGCTGCTCATCTCCGTTTCAAAGCCTGTAGAGCCGGCGTTTTGTCCAAGGACAAGCTTCCATGGTCATGTGGCCGGCATGACTCTACACTGTAGCACACGGAACGCCGTTCCCTTCCCACCAAAGTGGTCCCTATTTATCTACTTGCATTTAGGTGCTTTCAAACTGCTAGGTTGGCAGGAGCTGGGACAAGCAATGGGAGCTCACTCCATCACGCAGTCTTGAACTCCCAACCTTCCGGTTGGAAAGCCCAGCAACAGCGAATTAACCCGCTGCGCCACCACGTCCTTATGTTAAGGAGCCACACATGTTAAGGAGCCACAATTAACCTCAGTGTCCCAGTGAATACCAGCATGCATGAATGCCAATGGCACACAACTGTCTCTCCTTTTCATGTCCATCTCAAGCGATGGAGGTGGAGTCAAGAAACCAGCTGCAGCAAACCAGACAGGAAAAACCAGTCCAACAGATTTAAAAACCATTTGCTCATGTAATGAGCAAGGCCTTGCCTCCAAAGAACAGATCATTACACCAGATTCAGTATTCTCAGTCCAAGATTGAGGGGCAAATGTGTTTTCAACCTTCATGGTAGAATAGTCATCTCTAGATAGGGTTGCCAGATAAAATTGGGACCTATACCTTCAACCATTGTATAGAAGAGGGAATTTGGGCAGGTGCAGCTCACCATGGAAGGGTTTCAAAAGCTGCACCTGCCAAAATTCCCTCTTCTACACAACGGTTAAAGGGACTGGCCCCCTGTCCCTGTTTGTATCGGGTAACTCTGTCTCTGGATGAATTTCAGTTAGAACATTTTCCCATTTTTCTATATGATCCTGGCATTAAAAGGTCTGCACTTTCTGACTGCTTGCATGGTAAAGTGGTCAATTAGAAGCTGAAAAAGTGGGGGCAACAACCCTCATAAACCTATATAGGACTCATTGCCTATATAGGGGGGTGGGGTGCTAAGTTTTGCAAGGCGCTATACCTTGGCGGGTAACCCACTCTCTCCTTCACCATGGTAGCCAGTCCTTGCAGCAAAAACAGTGCCTCCACGTTGCTTACTGACTATGGCTGCAACCCTATACCCACTTTCCTGGGAGTAAGCCCCATTGAACACAATAGGATTTACCTTCAAGTAGACATGCGTAGGATTGTGCCCCATGACAGTGAGGGAGAAGTTAACACAGCAAGGTAAGGCACCTTGAAAAACATAGAAACCACCCCCCCCCCCCCCGCCCCGGGACATTACTGGTTCATGCCTCCTCTCTCTTTCATCTTGGACTAATTATGAAAGGGTATGTCTGTAAACTCCATCCAGTTCCAAGCAAGGTTCTCGGTACTGGATGGAGTTTACAGATACACACAAAGTAACACAGTAAATTGTGAAAGACTCAATGCAGAAAACAGGCGTGGTTGACAGAAGATAACAATTGTTATCAAGATAACAATTCTGGGATTACAATCCAAGAAATGGTTCATCCAGTGCTGCATTTCTGTTTAATTAATTTCTGTGCTGAATAAAAACATTAGCTTGAACCCGAACACTGCATTCTTAACATGACCGTGTAAGAAGGGATGATACTATGGAAGTAAATCCAACATTAGTTGGATCTGCATTAAACTTAGTGCAGCTGTGAGTTGGGACCCACTAGGTGAGTTGCGAGTCAATTTCAGGTGGGTCCCCATTCATTTAAATGTGCATTTTATTTTTACTATATTAGACTTGATGCTACTATGATATGTGACTGCACTTGGGGAAATGTTATAGATCTGTACTTTTAACAGGCTAATTAAGTATATGCTTTTAACAGTAATAGTCAATGGGATTTTGGATAAGTATGGATTGCAGCCTTTGGGATATTTGGGAATATTTTTAAACAGATCAGCAACTGCTTGGGAGGGTTAGGAAGGTTAATTTAATTTTAAATAATCTTTAATTTTAAATAAATGTTTAAATTTAAACTTATTGCTAACTTTTAATTTACTTACTTACTTGTTTAATTTTTATGGAGGGGTGTTAAAATTTTCCTGCTTGATGATGTCACTTCTGGCCATGACATCACTTCCAGGTTATGACATCACTTTCTGTGGGTCCCGAAAGATTGTCTTTCTAAAAAAGTGGGTCTTGGTGCTAAAATGTTTGAGAACCACTGACTTAAGGTACAATCCTATCCAACTTTCCAGCACCAATGCAGCAGCAATACAATCCTGAAGTAAGGGAACAAACTTTTCCTTGCGTTGAGGAGGTCTCTAACTGCCTCCCCACAGCAGGATATAGCAGATGTCCTGCTGGCATTGCTGCATCAGCACTGGAAAGTTGGATAGGATTGGGCCCTTAGTGGGTTTAAAGGTCTGCAAGCAGTATTTGTAGGGCTATTTTTAATGCAACCAAACCCTCTGACCAATCACCCTCTAGTTTTCCATTGTCTTCTCAAAATTGTCAGATTCTGTTTAGCAACATTATGCATGTTCAGGGACTGTGGTCTTTTGATTAGCAGCAAAGTTATTTTTAGCTTACAATTCAGGATTTAATTACGGCGAGGACACCCACAGATGTTTTAGAAAATAAGTAATTGTAGGGTTCTGTGTTCCAAATCACAATGAACAAACAGGTTTTTAGTGTATAATTTATTTTTAAGTTTTAACAAAGAGGGAAAAGAAGAAAAATTACAGCTTTTAGGTCATGGAGCACACTGAATTAGCCTCATTCCCCTTGCCAGAAAATTGAGGTTGCCTTTGAACAAGAACCTATGTGTGCATGATGGCTGCAGAAGCTGCTTAACCACAATGGCATTCTGCACATTCTGTGTTCACCAACACTAATCAAATGCAAACATTAAAAGGAAGGATTGGGGGGAGGATGAACCCTGAACTAAGAGCCAATCTACATATCGTATGCTAATCTGCGAGTGTAATCCTGTGAGTTAGGCTGGCACAGTTAGGTCAGCAAAGTTTGGCCAGCACAAGGGCCACTGTAAAGTATGCTTGGACCACTCTCAGAGAGGCAAGCACACAGAAGTCCAAATGCACTTTATGGTGTCCCTTGTGCCAGCCAAACTTCGCTGGCCTAACTGTGCTGGCCTAACTCCAGGTTATGATTGTGCCCCGTGTTACAGTAACAGGGTGGGCTTTTTAAAACAAGAAAATTTAGTTTTCTAGAAAACTAGAGGGGACAATTTGGGGTTGAAGAAGGGTATTGTGTGTGAACTTCCCAGTTAATGAAGAATTACTAGACTTAACACTGTTTATGTTAGTTTGGACCTAGTAAATCGTTCTCAGCTAGTACTAGCTGAAGTACTAGCACAGAGCAGCAGATTGTAGATTGCAGGAAGAGCAGGAAGATTGTAAGTTGCTGCGGGGATGGAGACTGGGGCTAGGGAAGGTATTCTATCAGCGATGCGGCAATTGTGGCATCATGGACCCGCAGGGGTTTGTCCCCTTACTTGGGTAGTCGGGGGTGTGTGTGTGTGCTTCTGCAGGGTTCTGGAGGCCTGGAGCCCCCTCTGCAGGTTTCCCTGAAGCCAGGAAAATTCCCGATTTGCACTTGGAAGCGCACTCCCAGCTTTCACGCCCACCCCAGCATCAGGAAGGCCTGGTGGTGTTATCCCTGCTGGCAGTGTGCTCTCTTAGGGCTGGGGGCGAGGCTGGGCAGAATTGGGCGGGGGGAGGATCTGGCCTGGGTGAGGGTGGGACTGGTGGTGGCTTCTACCACCATATTCTATCTAATCCTCTGTCGGGCCGCATGGCCCAACACAGAGGTTTGCAAGACTGCATCGGCAAAATAACTGCTGCAGACTTGAGGAGGCCCATTGCAGGGCAGCACCTTGATCCCCGGGGAAGGTGACAAATGTCCCCTTCCCCCAAGGAGCCTCCGACAGCACCCACTGAATGCAGAAGTAGCCATTTTGGCACGGCTGCTCTTATGGGAGCCAGGCAATTTAGGATTAATTTTGCCATTCGTTTAAATTTCATTCATTCATTCATTTATAACACAGAATTTTTTTCGCCTGCGAAAATATGTAAAATATATTATGTGCCCCACATATTGAAAAATTTGGAGACCCCTGAACCAACACCCCTGGTGGCTGAACAAACAAGTTTAGTGCACATTTCCAGGGCTAAATGTAGCACCAAGAGCTTCGTGTAAAGACAAATCAAAATGGTATGCCACATTTTTAAAAAGTGAAAGAATGCTTAAAAAATAATTTTTGCAAAATGATGTAGCCCATAGTTCATGAATTATCTAATGCTGCGATCTTATGCACATGTTTGTTGAGCAAATGATATTTATGCCACAGCAGAGTGCTCAGGGTTGTAAGTTAGTCACCAGATGCTAAATCTTTGTGCCATTGTACTGAAGTTGTCATTACACTACAATTTCATAGTTCGTGATGTCAGAAAAATTAAAATGCCCCATCCTGGAAACAATGCAAAGGATCAAGCTGTAAGGCTGTTGTGGAGTGGTGGCAGAGGCAATCGTGGTTGTTTTGTGATGATGTCGTTGCTGAGCACCCAGGAGTTTGAGGCAAGGGCAAGCCATGGGACCTTGGCAGGCCTCCGTAGTTGGGGGCAGAGCATTAGGATGGCAGAGTATTTAAGCAGTGGAAGACAAGAGGATGGGGAAGGAGTAAACAAGAAGGAAGGAGACAGAAAGGAATGGGAGGACCAGAGATAGAAGTCAGGCAGGGAGGGAGCGAGGAGAGGTGGGAGGCATGAGCAAAGAGGGCAGCCTGGTGGGTGGACCAAGTGAGAGAAAGGCAAAAAGGGATAAGAATGGTAGGAAGAAGGAGAGCCAGGAAGAAGACAAAGAGCAGAGACAAGGAGAGAGAGGCCCATGGGCTGAAGAAGTCAGCAGGCATGGGTGGAAGAGGTCTGGGCAGGACAGGGTACCCAGAGACTACAAAGTCAAGGGGAAAAGAGGCACTCCTATAGGGGTACGGTGGGTCCCTCAGTCCGGGCTAGAGGACCATTGTTCAAACCCCTGCCCCAGGCAGTCCTGCCTATCCCAGAATGTTGATCTGTAGATTACTGGGCCGGAGTAGTGGCAGGAACCAGACAGCAGGGAATGGAAATGCCCCAAGGTAGCTGGGTAGAGGACCGAGGAATACAGTGTGAGGGGAGTGCTGCGAAGGTATTAGATAGCAGGGAAAACTCCTTAAAGGCTATACCACAATCCCTGCAGTAATTGAGATTCAAGCAGCTATCTTGCCTATTGTATCATTTTTTGCCCTCTAAGTATGAAAACCCCCCACCATGTCTACCCCTGCCCCCCTTGGATGAGACATTGGGGGCACATATGAACCATAGGTTTTCAGATACTTAGAAACAATATTGTCATTGCCAAAGGTACTCTAATTCTTTTTGTGCATGCTCTCCGCTGAAACCAGTTGGGCAATTGTTTGTTCTACTTCATTCTGTACCCTGAACATTTAATGAGTTTGGCAATACGAGAAGCCACACGCAATCTGATCGAGTCAATGTGACTGCTTCATTTACTTCTCTGGAACGTGACAACATGTATGGATTCCATCCTGCTGTCCCACCCCCAGGTTCCATCACTTTGGTATAGTTATCAAACTTGCAATTTTCAGTCTCTGGACGATGAGAAAAATATGGAAGCTGAATACCTTAAAAATGCGC